>MCFG01000222.1:0-113710 GCA_002104895.1 Anaeromyces robustus | reverse complement strand
TCTCAGTTGGTTTTTTGGTTCTCTTAGGGCAACTGTCTAATTTATGTTTTGAAGAACCACAGTATAAGCATAGATTATTTTTCTTTCTTCTTTCTTTCTCTTCATTACTTAGGGGTCCATGATATTTAGCTTGAGAATTATCTTTATTATAAGTTTTTCTATAGTTATTTTTCTTTCTTGTAGAGTTATTATTATTATTACTGTCAAAGAAAGTCCTTTTCGCACTAAGTCTTGAATCGATTCTGGAAGCAATTGTTTGAAGAGAGATTAAATCTCTTGGGCCAGGGAATAATTCTAAAACTTTCAAAGCTACTTGTTGATGTAGGCCATCAATGAAGGCATCCATTTTTGCCTCTTCATTCCAGTTGGATTCATCGGCATACTTGTTGAACTCGGATATGTATCCTCTAATTCCTCCAAGACTTTTTTGTTTGATCCTCTTGAGCATTTGGTTAGCGACGTAGCTAGCATCATTGTCACCATAAAAGGATTTTAATTTGGAAGTAAAAGCTTGATAGTCATTGAGACAAGGGTCTGATCTTTCAATTAGGGTAGCAGCCCAGTTCATAGCGTTACCATATAGTCTTGATATAAGATAAATTACTTTGGTCGTGTCATCTGGGTAACGATCTGGGTACAATAAGAATATCAAGTTAATTTTAGCGAGAAAGCCCTTAAGATATCGTCTATCCCCAGCAAATCCATCTTTCAGGATTGCATTGTCGATGTTTACTTCGTCCATATTAAAAGTTATTACTTTATTTATAATAAGAGAAATTTAATTTATTAAAACGAATTTATATCTTCAGAATAAAAATTTTTTTTTTTTTTTTTTTTTTTTTTTTTTTTTTTTTTCTTTTGAGTTTTCAAGTAATATAAGTTTATAAAAAAATAAATTTAATATTGTTATTATTGAAATTGAATTTCCGACCAGTTTAAATATAATAAACTACTAATCAAGAGTCTTTCATCCGATGGTAAACGTTTTCCGTCACCCTATTCACGCGATCTATGTTCCGTCACGCGCTTCAGGATCTTATTACCACCCTTACTATACCTCTGTTGATTGATTAGTAAGGCTCGTCTATGCTGATTTAAACTGTTAAATTCAATATCAATAAGAAAAGGATATTTCAATTATCAATATTAAATTTTTATATAAATCAACAATAAATTTTCTTAAAGAAAATTTTTTTTTTTTTTTTTTTTTTTTTTTTTTTTTTTTTTTTTTTTTTTTTTTAATATAATAATATTTTCTTTTTAATAATTAAAATTAAATATTTTTATAACAAATTATTTATAAATTATTAAATAACTTCAGGTGATAGAACCCTTAGCTCTTTTGTTATAACCGTTATATAAACGCTAAGATATTCGACTGTTAATATTAATTAAAAATTAATAAAAGGTAGGATATTATTAATTTCTTTTTTTAACGACTAACTTAATTAGCCTTAAGAAAAAAATTATATGAGCTACCTCAGTTGTCAAATATCCCAGAAAACAAAAGTATTACGTATCGGCAGTTGATTAAGCTACCTCGCGTAGGAAGTCACAGGAAGCTGATTTAAAGAAAATTTATAACAATTTATATAAAAATATTTATTTTTCTTTTATTAAAAAGAAAAATATTTTATATTATTTTTTTTTTATTTGTTTTATTACAATTATTCGTTTATTTTTTATTATGTGTTTTATTTAAATATTATATTTTTATTCACTTATTAATTGATTTATTTAAAAAATATTTATTCATTCACTTATATATTTAAATTTTATTATTGGATTTATTTAAATTTCTTTGTATTTATTTATTTTTTTTTCATATTTTTTTCCTTTTTTGTATATTTTAGTCAAGTTTACTTTAATTGTAATGTTTTATTCTCTTCTAGTTTGGTATTGTTTTAAATAAAAAAGATTTTTTTTATTGACAGAATTGATTTTGAAATTTTGAGATTGAAATTTCAATTTGCAATTGAATTTAAATTTGATGATAAAAAAAAAATTTTTTTTTTTTTTTTTTTTTAATTAATACTAAATTGGAATTTGTAATCAAAATTTAAATTTAAATTGGATTTAAAATTAAGAATAAATTGAAATTGAAATTGAAATTGAAATTGAAATTGAAATTGAAATTGAAATTGAAATTGAAATTGAAATTGAAATTGAAATTGAAATTGAAATTGAAATTGAAATTGAAATTGAAATTGAAATTGAAATTGAAATTGAAATTGAAATTGAAATTGAAATTGAAATTGAAATTGAAATTGAAATTGAAATTGAAATTGAAATTGAAATTGAAATTGAAATTGAAATTGAAATTGAAATTGAAATTGAAATTGAAATTGAAATTGAAATTTTTTTTTTTTTTTTTTTTTTAATTGATTTGTAATTGAAGTTTGAATTGAAATTTTAAATTGTAATTGAAATTTTAATTGGATTGTAGTCGAAATTGAAATTGAGGTTTTAAATTGAAATTGAAATTTTAATTGAATTATAATTGAAGTTGAAATTGAGATTTTAAATTGAAATTGAAATTTTAATTGAATCGTGATTGAAATTGAAATTGAAATTGAGATTTGAAATTAAAATTGAACTGAAATTGAAGTTTTAATTGAATTGTGATAGAAATTGAAATTGAGATTTGAAATTAAAATTGAACTGAAATTGAAATTGTCAAAAAAAATTTTGTTTTATAAAAATTATTATATAAAATTTTTTATTACTATTAAGCGCCAAAAGGTAAAAATTTATATTAGTATACGGACTTTTCTATTTTTTCAGCGTCCTTTTCCTTTAATATAAATTTTTACTGACTTACTTAAGTAGTCTTTAAAAATTTTATATTTGATTATTTGATACTAAGGTGTTTAAAAAATTTTATAGGAGTTTTTATTGTAAAGAACAGAAGTCCAACAATAATAATTCTTAATAAACTTAAAAACACCTCAATATTAGAAAATAAACAAGAATTATTGGACACAAACAAACAACAGGTTAGTATCAAATAATTTTATTTATTTTATTATTTCTTTGTTAATAAAAACTCGAATTTTCAAATGAGAAAATTCTTGAATATTTATAAACATTATTTCAAAATATTTTAATTACATTTTTCATGAGTTATTATATTCTAAATCTAATTGGTCTATTAACCTTTTTATAATAAAATAATATTATCATTTAATACACTTTATAATATATTAATATATAATAAAATAATAATAAAAAAATAAAATAATAAAATAGTAAAAAATAAAAATATAAATTTTAACAAAAGGCATTCCTGTGTATTGAACCCAGGAATACTGAGCAGAGTTCTAGAGCTTAACGAGTAAGCCAACTCTATAATTTCTAGTATTCGTTACAATGAACAAAATTGTAAGAAATTGCCTCCACATCGTGATTACGATTGTGAAATAAAATTAAAAGAAAATAGTAGTTTGTTTTACGGACCACTATATTCTTTAAATGAAATTGAAAGAGAGGAATTAAAAAGATATTTAAAAGAGAATTTAGAAAAAGGGTTTATTAGAAAATCTACTTCTCCTGCTGGAGCACCTATTCTTTTCGTTAAAAAAAAGGATGGTTCTTTACGTTTGTGTGTTGATTATAGAAAACTTAATGAAATGACCATCCGCAATTCATATCCTCTTCCTTTAATCAGTGACTTATTAGATAGAGTCAAAGGAGCCAAAATATTTACTAAATTAGACTTAAAATCTGCATATAATTTAGTAAGAATCAAAGAAGGAGATGAATTCAAAACTGCATTTCGTACTCGTTATGGTCATTATGAATATTTAGTAATGCCTTTCGGGTTAAAAAATGCTCCAGCTACATTTCAACATTTTATAAATGATGTTTTAAGTGATTATCTTGATGAATTCGTAATCTCTTATATTGATGATATCCTCATATACTCTAAGAATATTAAAGAACATCATACTCATGTAACAAAGGTATTAATTAAATTGTTAGAAAATAATTTATACTTAAACTTGGAAAAGTGTGAATTTGATGTAGAAGAAACAACCTTTCTTGGATATGTAATTTCTAGACGTGGTTTAGAAATGGATAAAGAAAAGGTAAAAGCAGTTTTAGATTGGCCTGTTCCAAAAAATGTCAAAGAGATACAATCATTTATTGGATTATGCAATTACTACCGTATTTTTATTAAAGACTTTGCAAAAATTGCTAATCCATTACACAAACTTACAAGAAAAAATGTTCCTTATAATTGGAGTGATGAACAACAAAATGCTTTTGATACTTTAAAAAATCTCTTTACCTCTGCTCCAATTTTAAAACACCCTGATAGTAATCAACAATTCATTGTTGAAACCGATGCAAGTAATTTCGCTGTTGGAGCAATTCTTTCTCAAGAATTCGATGGAAAGTTACATCCCATTGCATTTCTTTCGAAAAGCCTCAATCAAGCTCAAAGAAACTACCCAATTTATGATAAAGAATTACTTGCTATCAAGACTGCTTTAGAAGAATGGCGTCATTACTTAGAAGGCGCTCGACAACGGTTTATTATTTATACTGATCACAAAAATCTCACATTCCCAAGAAAACCTGAGATGCTTTCGCAAAGACAAATTAGATGGAATGAATTCTTGTCACGATTTGATTTCGAACTTATTTATCGTGCAGGAAAGAAATCAGGTAAACCCGATATTTTATCTCGTAGAAGTGATCATCTTTTTAATGTTTACAGAATTACTTCTTGTTGTGTTATTCGTGTTTGCAACATTGAAGATAAAACTATTGTCAGTTCTATACTTAAAAACTTAAAATCAGACGAATTTTATAATAAAGCTAGAGAATTCATATTAGAAGGAAGGAACGGGAATGCTCCCTTTAAAAAGATGGATTGTTTAAAATTAGACGGAGATGGTTTCTTGTTATTTAATAATCTCATTTACGTTCCGTATAATCTTCGTGGCAAAATTCTTGAAATTCATCATGATTCGATAACAGCAGGTCATTTTGGTGTTTTGAAAACATTCGAATTAATCTCTAGAAATTTTTGGTGGCCTAAAATGAGAAAAGATATTAAAAAATTTATTAAGTCTTGTTTTATTTGTTGCAAGTCAAAAGTTCCAAAACATAAACCTTATGGATTACTCTCCCCATTGTCCACTCCAGAAAGACCTTGGAAGGAAATTTCAATGGACTTCATAGTTGAACTTCCTAAATCAAGAGAAATGACTACTATTATGGTTGTAGTCGATAGGTTAACTAAGATGGCTCATTTTATTCCTTTACGTTGTCTGCCTACTGCTTCAATCGCAGCTGATTCATTCATTAACAATATATTCCGTCTTCATGGTTTTCCAGATTCCATTATTTCTGATAGAGGCTCCCAATTTACTTCTGAATTTTGGAATAGAATGTGTAAGTTACTTGATATTAATCATTCTCTTTCCACTGCTAATCATCCTCAGACTGACGGTCAAACGGAGAGGGTGAATGGAATCTTGGAACAATATCTTCGATGCTTTATTAACGAAAGACAAAATAATTGGGTGGATATTTTACCTTTTGCTGAATTTTCTTATAATAATACTATCCACCAATCTACTAAACAATCACCTTTCTTTTCCAATTATGGATTTAATCCTAAATTCTCTCCAGAAATTCCATCCTTTGATAATCCAAATAGCGCTGAAAAAAGAGTCATTGATATTGAAAATAATATTAAACTCCTTAAAGAAAACTTGAATAATGCTAAGAAAACCTATAAAAAGTATGCAGACAAAAGAAGATTGAATGCTCCTAGTTTTGAAGTGGGTCAACAAGTGTGGTTATACAAAGGTCTCAATATAAAAAATAGCAAGAAAAAATTAGCAGATCAAATGATGGGTCCTTTTACTATTACTAAAAAAGTTAGTCCTCTCGCTTTCGAATTAGATCTTCCTAGTGATATGCGTTGTCATCCTGTCTTTCATGTTTCTCTTTTAGAACCATATCACGAAAATGAATTTAAAGGTAGATCTTTGAGACCTAGAAGAAATACACATCTAACTGTTGACTCAATCGATAAAAGTCCGGATAAGATAATCGATATGAAGACCTATAAAGGTGAAACTTATTATCTTATGTCCTGGAAAGGTAACGATCCAGTAGATCAATCGTGGATCAAAGAAGACCAAGTAACAGACAAGCAATTGATTCAACAATACCTTAAAAGATCTAGAAAAGGTAAGAGTTCTGAAGAGGATGACTTTAATAATGACTATTATATTAGACATAAGCCTCGACCTGTTTTTATTAACATTGAACCAAGAAAATTGTAATCTCGCAGGAGCTCGACTTTAAAGAGAGAGATTGTAAAGATATTATACGCCACATTATAATATCTTTAATTTTAAATTCAGCCACTTTTCAAGTAACTGAATTACAAAAAATATTTCTGTAAAATTATTGTGAAACAATAATTTAAATCAATTAAATAAAGTTCAAAACAAAATAAATTATTAATTTATTTTGTGAAATATTAATTTTTTCACTTTTAATTTATAAAATTTTTCATTGTTTTTAAATTTAAAATATATAATAAAATATATTATTAATATTAGAATAATAAATAAATAATAAATGAACTCAATTGAAATTATTTAGTCTTAGTTTAAATAGTTAATTTAAAATTTCCATTTTTAGAAATAATAAATAAATTTATTAAATAATAAAGTTTAGTTAGTTAGATAGTCCGTAAATAAATAGAAATTAAATATAAATAAATTAGTATAATATATAATAAATATAATTATAAAAAAAATATAAAAATACTTCAAAATTTCTTAAATTTTGAAAGGTGTAATTGTTATTATTTTAAATTTTTTAATTTTCAGAAAATTAATAAAACATATATTTTAACAAAATATATTTTTATTAGAATATTTTTTTTAATTTTCGTGTTAGTGTTTTTAAATTGTTGTTGTAATCTATTTTTTAACAATCCTTTACACTCATATTGTCAATTTTGTCTTTTAAGTCTGCTTTTTTGTGTTCTGAACTACGAGTGAATGATTTATTTAGTAATTTCCAGATTTGGTAAGCAGTTTTATTTTGACTTTGAATTATACTTTTTGTTTTTTCACCTAAACTGTTAGTTATTATCCATTTTACTAAAATATCATTTTTTATATCATCTTCGGAGGTAGATTTTTCATAGACTAAAGATTCATCAAATTTGTCTTGAGTGTATTGATTTAAATTTTCTTTTATGTCCCTTTTTCTTAATTTTACTACCTTTTCTTCTGTTACATATCTGTCTAAATTATTAATACATAATAGGTACATTATGTTTGTTCTCCATTCAGTATAATTGTCGGTAGATAATTCGACTATTCTATTGAAGCTTTCTGAATAGTTGAATGTAATACCTTTCGTACTATTATCTTCTTCAATATTTATGGTGTGATTTTGATTTCTCGGCCTTGGCATTTTATTTTGTTTAATATATTTTCAATATTTAATTATTGTAGTTGTTTTTTTTTACAATGGAAATAGAGAAAAAAAAAACTGTATTTATAAGAAAAAAAATTATGTAATAATATTATTTACAACTATTATTCATACATAGTATAAATATTTTAGTTATCCCCCTTTTTATTTTATAGGGTATTATTTATAGATTGTTTATGTCACATTTCTGATTCAGGGGAGTTATATTGATATTATTTGTTATTGTTATTTAATTATGTTTAATTTAATATAAATAAATGTTTATTTATCTTATTATTGTTATTAATTTATGTTTAATATAAATAAATCTTTATTTATTTTATTATTGTAGTTATTATTATTCTTTAGATATTATCTAACATCAAAATTTTGATTGGTTTTTTTATTTTTTTTTTTTTTTTTTATTTTTTTATTGTATTTACCTTTATTAATTATATTTGATTGGTCATTATATTATTTTTAGTTTATTTGATTTTTTAATTTTGTTAATTATATTTAATTATATTTAATTATATTTAATTATATTTAATTATATTTAATTATATTTAATTATATTTTAATTTAATTAATAGATTTAATTTTAGATATTACTTAATTTAAAAAAATTTTTGATTGGTTTGTTGGTGAATTTATTTCATATATATTTATATTATTTTAAATTTAATTTTATATGAAAATTTATACAAATATTTTAGTTATAATTTAATTTTAATATTTCATGTACATATAATATTGTTTAATTAATATTATTATTTTATTAGTTTTATTTATATTAATTACTCTATTGGTTAATTTATTTCTAATTATTTATACTTGGCTGACATAATTTTTATAAACAGCTCAAGTAAAAATAAAATATCATTTAGAAATAAAGTATTATTAATATTATAATTTTAATGGAATATAATTCAGTTCAAATAAATGTGGCTGACTTAATCTTAAAGAATATAATTCAGCTCAAATAAATGTGGCTGACTTAATCTTAAAAAATAATATGACTAATATGACTGACATAATTTCAGTTCAAAAAAAAATTTTGGCTGACATAATTTCAGCTTAGATATAAATGTTTGGTTGACAAGATTCAGCTCAAACAAAAATATAATTTCAAAAATTTTTACATTCTTATATACTTTATTATGTAATTAATATTTTTATTTTGAATGATTTTGATTAATTAGTTCTTCAGTTAAACATTTATATGTATATATATATATATGAGTTAGTTTATATTTATTTATAAAAAATTATCATTTATAATATTTATAATTTAATACTTAAATTATATAAAGCTCAATTATAGTGAGTTGAGACTCTTAATCTTTTAAAATTAATATATAAATATTTATTATTTTATGTTAAGATACTTTATTATATTTTATAATAATTTACTACATATTATCTTTCTTTTTTATCAAAAGAATAAATAGAGAATTTATTTCCTATTTATATTTAATAAAAGATTAAATATTATTTCTATTGGTTGATACAATAATATTAAGGGGTTATTTATTTATATAAATAATATAAGTTAATTATGTTATGATAAACACAATAAATATTATTCTGACAGATATTCATATATTTAATATGCATGAAATTATATTATATTATATATTAATTATATAAAATTAATATATTTATTTATTTAATTATTTAATCATTCATTCATTTATTTATTATTTGTAAATATAAAAATTGAAAATTAAAAATTAAAAAAAATTAATAATAATAAAAGTATTTATGAAATGTATAATTGAATTATTAAAAACTGTTTGATTAATATATTTTTTATTTCTATTTCTATTTCTATTTCTATTTATGTTTATGTTTATTTTTGCATTTTTTATTTTTTATTTTGTATTTTGTATTTTATAAATATTTTTATTATTATAAAATAAATGCAATCTCTATTTTTGTTTTAAATCTTTTTTTTTTTTTTTTTTTTTTTTTTTTTTTTTTTTTTTTTTTAATTAAAATGCTTTATCTAATTTTAATAATGTACTTTGTACCTTTTGAATTTTTTTCTTTGTATTCATTATTACTTTTGCTAATTTATATAAATATATATAATTATATTTATAATTTTTTTTTCAATAAATATTATTTATTTAATCAAAAAGAAATTTATTTCAAATCATAAATCATACTTTGTATTTTGTCATGTTTTTCATACATTGAAACACATGAATTATTATTTATAATTTACTACTACTACTTTCATTGATAATATGTTTGATATTTACAACAATAAAAAGTTAATAAAATGTAATTTAATTTTTTTTTTTTTATTTTTATTTTTTTTTTCAAATAAAATATAAATTTTTTATAAATGTATTATTAATTTTATCATTTATACTAGTCTATATTTTAATTTTCCATTTTTTAAATATTCTTAATAAATTTCTTTGTTATTTTTTATATTTTTTATTTTTATAATGAGAGTTGAAATATTATCCTTCAAGAATTCAAAATTCAAATTAGAAGTAGTTTTGTTATACTTATTTAAAATATATCAAATATATCAAATAAATAAATAAATAAATAATATATAAATAAATAATATATAAATAAATAATATATAAATAAATAAATAGCAAATATAATAATTATCAAAAATTAAAAAGTAATAATATAAATTAAACAAAAATATTAAATATAAGTCTTTTAAATAATATTTAATTATTTTAATACTAATTTTTATATCTTTAAAAAATAATTATTTTTAGAAAATGAATAATATGGAAAATCTTTTTGACTCATTAATCTTTTTTTAATTAGTCATATAAATAATAATTATTTTCTTAGAATTATAAAAATTAAAAGTTATTAAAAATAATGGTTAGAATAATATTAAAATAGATTTTAATAATTATTTTAATTGATAAAAATATATGTATTAATTATAAAAATTATGTAATATTCATTTAAAATAATATTTTGTTTAAAAAGGTATAATTACTTTTATTTAGAATCGATTCTTAAAATCCTTGTAAAGATTATTAATTATTATTATAAATATTTAGCTAAATTGATTATTATAATTATTATTAATAAAGATATTTTAAATAAAGTTAATTTTTTATAAAACAGAAATTATTAAAATATTTTGAGTGTTAAATTTTTAATAAAACATTTTTTTACATTAACTAAATATATTAAATAATAATAGTTAATTATTTCACTGCCTTTTCTAATAAATTATCTAAGCAATATTAAAATTCAATTTCTTGACTAACTTAGTTATCCTTATATTTTATCTTGATTAATTATTGATTTTTGTATGAATAATTTTATTTTATTATAAAAGTAGGTATCAATAGATTTCGAAAAACCGATTCATTTCTATTAGTTTTTTGTTGACCAGCGGTTGAACTTGTTCCTAAAAAAATTTCAACTAAAGTATCTCAGGAACACCCAGAGCTTTTTATTTTTATATTTTGAATTTGGGTATAGTTTACTGAAATTTCCCCACTTATGATTTAGTTCTTTTTTTTTTTTTTTTTTTTTTCTTTTCGTTTCCTCAATTTAAGCACATCTTGGAAAGTAGTATGTGGTTAAATAGAGCAAAAACTTATAAGAAATCAGTTATATTTAATTGTTTGTTTGTGGGTATATGACAAGTACTATAAATTTTAAATCTTCTGTCAACTCAACTATTTGTTTTCATAATGGAGGTCTATCTTATATGTTATTTTAGGTGACAGATATGGAATAATTATGAAATATTTCAATAAATTAATATACAATTAAAAATAAATCACTATTCATGACAGAAAATACCTTTATGATATTTATAATAATCCTATGGTAATAATAGGATTATTATAAATATCATAAAGGAATACTTCTTTTTAAGATTTAAACAAACTCTTAACGATTCAAGAACCGATAAGAAGATTGCTTTTATTAAAAAGTCTAATTTACTTTTCCTTTAGATTATTAATTGTTAAATTCTTTAATAAAACTACAAACAGTAAGGAAAAACTTATGTTAAAAGACGTTTTAATTTCTCGTTCTTGTGATATTTGTTACAAAAAAAAACAGATTAATTGCTAGAATATGCAAAATGTTAGAAGCTAAGTCTCTTTTCATCAATAAAGAATCTTACTCTCTTGAAATTGTACCAAATGTCGATATGGCATTAATGGTTGGTTTAACCATTATCTTTGATGAATTCAAACACGACGATAGTGAATGAGAAACAAGAAACGTAAAAAAAAAGTTTAAACTCTATTATTATTTATTTATATTTTTATCATTATATTTATTAATCAATATAATATGTTTTTTTTTAAAAAAAGAGTAATTGCGTTAAACAAACAAACAAACAAATAAACATAAATAAAAATAAAAAAAAATAAAAAATAAATAATAAAATAAAATCAGACGACAAATATCATAAACTCTGATGGCAACAATATAGTATTAATAATAATATTAATAAAAAATAAATAAAAAAAATGTTATATATTATATAACATTTTTTTTAGTTATATATTTAATCATTTTTATAATACCTTTATCATTGATTATATTTATAATTTTAGTAATAATTTTAAATTTCTTAATATTACTAATATTTATAATAATTTTATTAATAATTTATATGAAAAATTCTTTACAAATAATCTTTTTATTAATTTTAATAATGAAATAAATATATATATATGAAGAATAATCTAAGAATAATCCTATATATATATATATATATTAAAAATAGAATACTATTTCTAAAAAAAAATAACTAATAAACAACATATAAGTAGAGATAATTATTTTTTTTTCAAAAATTTATTTGTTTTTATTAATAAAAATTATAAAGAATTTTTCTTATGAAAATCAAAATCTCAAAAATATAATTATCATATTTATATTATAATTATAGTTATGAAGTTAATTATCAATGTAATTTTTAATTTAGTTTTCATATATATAGTTTATTTATTTAGTTTATTTATTTAACTTATATTTAACAATAATAATCATAAACAACAATAGCAAAATTAGTAATTTAAATTATAAATTAAAAAGAAGAATATATATATATATATTATATTTATAATATTCATTCTTTAATTCTTTAAATTATATGTATTATCTATATTATTATTTTTATCAAAATCACTACAACCATTAGAATTTGAATAAGTTGTTATTAAATCAACTAAATAAGTAAATAAATATATTTGAAATAAAAATAAAAACTAATGTAGAAAAAGTTTAAAGTAAAAATAAAACAAAATAAAACAAAATAAAATAATATAAAATAAAATAAATACTAAAATAGAATAAGTTGTAAGTACAAATATAATAAAATAAAGTATATAAAAATATTACTAAATATAATAAATATTAACTTTTTTATAATTAATTAAAATGATAAAAAGAAAAAAAATTAATTTTTTTTAATAATTATTATCTTCTGATTTATTTTTTACTTTAAAATAAAAAATTAATATTTAAAAAAAAATTGTTTAATTTTTTTTAATTATAAAAAAAATTTGAATAGTTTTTTTTTTTTTTTTTTATCGAGATTTCCACGTTATTAACATATTAAAAATATATATTTTAATCTAAAATTAAAAATTTAAAAATTTTTTAAAAATTAATTGAAATATATACATTTATTTTTTTTTTTAAAAAAAATTTTTTTCTTGAATAAAAAAAGTGGATATAAATCCGATATTTTTAAAAAATATTTTTGAAACATAAAAAAAAAAAAAAAAAAAATAAAAATTGAATAATATTCCACCAATAAATAAATAAATAAATAAATAAATAAATAAATAAATAAATAAATAAATAAATAATATAATTAATGTTATATTATTTTTATTTTCATTTTTTTAAAATAAATGTATATATTTCAATTAATTTTTAAAAAATTTTTAAATTTTTAATTTTAGATTAAAATATATATTTTTAATATGTTAATAACTTGGAAATCTCGATAAAAAAAAAAAAAAAAAAAAAAAAAAAATATTCAAATTTTTTTTATAATTAAAAAAAATTAAACAATTTTTTTATAAATATTAATTTTTTATTTTAAAGTAAAAAATAAATCAGAAGATAAAAATTATTAAAAAAAATTAAGTACTATGTTTTTTTTGCTATTTTTTTTTTTTTTTCAATTCTACTTTTTCAATTATTTTTTTAATTAAAGTTATTATATTTTCAATTAATTTTATTTATATTCTTTTATAAATAATTGGAAACCATTTTTATTAATTGATAATAAAAATTTTAATTATTTTAATAAGAAAAAAAAATTTTTTTTTTTTGTTTTTGAAATTTCTACATTAATTTAAAATAAAAATAAGTTGTTTTTTTTTTTCAAATTTAATTTATATATATATGTATATGCATAAATGTTCATCTTTTCTAAAAAAGTTTTAGAAATTTAATACTCAAAAAAACTTTTTAAAATAACTATAATAAAAAAAAATTTATATCGAATAAAAATATATTTATATATTATTTTATTAATAATATTAAAAAAAAAATAATCAATTTAGATATACTTGCATATAAAAAATTAAATAAAAATTAATATAATAATTTTTACAAATATTTTAAAAATTGATTGTAAATAAGAATATTCATAATTTTTAAACAAAATATTATTTAAATAAAATATTATATAATTTTTTTATATTTATTTAAAATGATTTATTGATTAATGAACTTTTTTTTTGTTGTTATCATCTTCTTTCAATTCAACATTTGTTCCAATATAACAAATCTTTTCAATTACAATTTCATTTTTTTATTTAAATAATTATTTTGAATTAATATTTTAATTTTAATCCTCTTAGTAGTACCAAATAAAACAGTCATAAGATATGAGATAATAATTTATTTTTAGTATTTATTTTAATGAAAGGAGTATTAAATATCAAAAAGATAAAATTAAACATTAAAACAGATATAAAATCCTTTCCTTTTTCTTATAATATATTTTAAATGAATAAGTATTAGGTTATTTTATTTTAGTTTATCATATGATGAAAAAAAATTTGCTTTTCTTCTCTATAATTTATATATATTATATATCAAATAAAAATTTTTAATATTTCAAATGTATTATATAAAGAATATTTATTTTTTTTATTTTATTATTATAATAAAAATTTTTTTTCTTCAATAAAAAATAAGTAAAGAAAAAAAAAGTTTATACTTTTTAATTCTTAAGTATTTTTTCTAAGTTTTTCCTTATTATTAATAAAAATATATTTTAAAATTTCAATTTGTACCAATAATAATAATAATAAAATTCATAATAAAATATTATAATTAAATATTCTAATAATTTTTTTATTAACATTATATACACTGAACATGTATAATTCATTCATTTCGAAATTTCAATAAAATGTAATAAAAGTAAATATAATTATTATTTTTTTTTTAAAAAAATATTAGTTTTTAAGATATTATTAATTTCAATACATTATTACTTAAAGTTTACAATGAAAATTTTTATTATAAAATTTAAATATAAATTTTATTTATATTTTAAATATTCAATATTCAATATAATAAAACATATTTATCCATATATTGTAATATAATCAATTATATCAACCAATTATAAAAATTAAATATCAAATTTATATCAAATTAAATAATTTATTATTATTCATTATATATCAAAAAACTATATACAATTTTCAAAAAAAAAAAAAATTTTTTTTTCTTTCAAATTTACTTTTAAATTTCTACATAATATTTTTTCAGCCATTTTATATTATTATTATTATATAAAACTTTTTAAACTTTTAATAAATTCTTAGTTTTTATGTAATAAAATTCTTGTCTAATTAAAAAAAACCTTAATAAATTCTTAGGTTTTTTTTTAATTAGACAAGAATTTTATTACATAAAAACTAAGTATAAATCAATGAAAATATGAATGTTTTCTCTATCCTTTGTTATAATTTTATACTCATTTAGAAGTTCTGTTAAAGATCTATAATTATATCTAATCTTCAGCCAATTAAAATTAATATTTTGAGATATATTACAAAAAAAATTATCATAAATAAAAATTATAGATAAATTTTTTTAATGCGCTTCTAAATAATAATTTAATATTATGCTATGTTAATGAGATGTTTTCTTTATTAACAATATCAATGAAATAGATAATTATTAATGAAATAATATAAATAATAATAAATTTAAAATACATAAATAAATAAATAAATAAATATACAGAATAGAATGTTTTTATAATAGTTAATCAAGTAATAAAAATTTATTTATAATTAAAAAAAGTTTTTTTTTTTAACAATATTAACTATTTAATGGAAAAATCTTTTTTTTTTTTTTTTTTTTTTTTTTTTTTTTTTTTTTTTTTTTTTATTTGTAAAAAAATATTATGTAATTAAAGATTTAGAATGGGAGATATCTATTTTAATAATTATTATATTAAATATTATTATAAAAAAATTTTATTATATTATAGTATTGAAAGTATCTAATGTATTAAAATGTATTATCTTACAAATTATAATAAAAAATTATTCACATTCACATAATAATAGATTAATATATATATAAAAGTATTGGAAATTTATTTAATTGATAAAATACTTCACTTTTTATATATAAAAATATATAAGATAAAGTTGATATTCATTATTAAATCTAAATTATTATTGTATCTTTTTATTCAATTATTAGTAAATAAAAAAAAAGTAAACAATAAACGATAAATAATCACGTTTTTTTTTTTTTGGTAATAATTATATTTTTATTGGATGATATTTCATAATAGTAATTTTAAGATTTATTTAATAATAATAAAAATAATAATAAATTATTTAGTAATAATAAATAATCTATTAATAATAAATAATTATATTTAATAAGGTTTTTTTTACCTTGTTAAGGCCATGTGTTAATGTAGTTAAATATGAATATGAATCACCAAAAAACTGATTTTCCAAAAGTTTTTAATAAATAAATTGATAAATAAATAAATTAAAGGATAAATTTTTATCATTATTTATTAATAATATATTTATTATTTATTGATATTTTTATTACTATTTATTAATATTATTAATATAATTATTTATTATTTATTATTTTTATTATTTATTATTATTACTATTTATATATAAAATATTTATAAAATATTTATAAACTATTTATTTATTAATTAAATCTTATAATTATTATTATAAAAATATAATTATAAAAATATTACAAAAATAAATATTTTCAATCTTTTTTTTTTTAGTATTTATTAAAGTTTATTATCATCAATAAAAACCACAAAATATTTTTAATTTATTTTTAATTTAATTTTAATTTAATTTTATAAAAATTTAATTTATATTATTAAAAACATAAAATTGAGATTATCCATTATTAAAATAAAAAAAAAAATAAAATTTAATTTGATAATAAAAAAAAAAAATCACCTATCATTACCCAAATAGATTTTTTGGATAATATTGAGAATATTTTCATTATTAATAATTCATATTAAGAAAATTAATATGATATTTTAAAATAATATTAAAAAATTAATATAACAAATTATAGTATTTTTAAAAAATATTAATAGAAATAATTATAATACTAATAATAAATATTATAAATATTATTAAAATGGTTTTATAATATTAATAAAACATAATTATAATATTAATAATAAATATTATAAATATTATTAAAATGGTTTTATAATATTAATAAAACATAATTATAATACTAATAATAAATATATACAATAAAATTCTCAATCATATATAAATTATATTCTCAATTTTATTTAAATAATATTATCAATAATATAATTAAATAATATTTAAATAATATTGATATAATATTAATTATTTATTTAAAAAATGTCAAACTATGTTTTATACTTTTTATTTTAAAATATTTGATTTTATTTTTAAATTATTAAACCATGATACATTATAAAATAAATTTTATATAATTAACTTTAATACATCTTTATTTTTTTATACTTTTTATTTTTTTTAATTTTTTTTCATATTTTTTTAATGTATTTAATCACAAGTAATAATATTTTAAATTAACCCATAAAATTCAATATATTCAATATTGTAAAGATTCTTAATTATAAATTTTTTTATATTACTATTTTATAATATTAATATTATTTTTCTTTATTTTCACAAAAAATAATTCATGTATAACACTTTAACTTTTTTAATATTATTCTTTTTTTATTTTCATATATATATCTTTTGCACCACATTATTTTATTATAAAAAAAAAAATTCATGAATAATATTTTTACTTTTTAATATTGTTCTTTTTTTTTATTTTCAAATAAATATCTTTTGCACTACATTTTCCATTTTTTAATACTATTTTCTTTCACTTTCGCATAAATATTTTTTGTATATCATTTTTATTTTTATTTTTTTAATATTATTCTCTTGTATAAGTAATATTTTTGTGAAAATAAACATTACCCTTTTATTAAATACATTATTATAAAAATGTTACACAGTAAAATAATTTTAATATATTTATTTTTATTATTAAATATTTTTTTTATTGTACTACAATAAAATATTACATATATTTTTTTTACTGTACTACAATAAAATATTACACAACTCTAATATTTTTTTTTTTTTTTTTTTCAAATTTTTATTATTTTTCACTATATTATTCCATAGATATATATATATTTTTTATTATATATTTATATATTTACAGTTTAAAATTTATAACAATACTATTTAAAAATAATATTTATAATATTTATTATAATAAAGTTTAAAACATTAAAAACATAAAATCTACATCAAACAATATTCACATATATTACAAAAAATAAGAAAAATTATTATTTTATTGTAGATGTTTTTTGGATTATTGTATAAAGTTTTTTTTTTTCAATATGAATTTATACATTTAAATAACAATAAATAAAAGCTTTACTATTAATTATATAAAAAATCTAAAAATGTTTAAAAAATTAAACATCAGCATAATAAAAATAAAAATAAAAATATTTTTAATAATATTAGGAATGGATAAATCATAAATAAAAAATACAAATATCTACATCATACGATTTTTTATTATTAAACCAACAATATTATTAAAAATAAAATAAAAATAAAACTATTAAAAAATTAAAATTATTAATAGTTTTATTATTATGTGTTTTATAAGTAATATTTAAAAATATTAAATAAAAATAAATATATATTATTATGTAATTTTTATCAATAAAATAATTTATGTCATAATATTATAATAAAATAATTTATGTCATAATATTATAATAAAATAAATTTTTATTAAATATATAATATAATATAATATAATATAATATAATATAATATAATATAATATAATATAATATAATATAATATAATATAATATTAAATATTAAATAATATTATTAATAAAAATAAATAGTTGATAATTAATTAATAAATTAATAATATTTTTAAATATTGAAAAGATATTTCCAATATAATGGAAAGATATTTTTAAATAAACAATATTAAAGTTTTTATTATTATTTTATCATTTTATTAGAAAAAAATTTTTTTTTTTACTTTTATTAAATTTCAAAAATCAAATAGTTTTCAATAAATGATTAGCCAATAAAATTAAATGATTTAATAAATATTATTTTTTAAAAAAAAAAAAAAAAAAGTGAAATTTTTAATATAAAAAATAAATTTAATTAATAAAAAAATTAATGTTTTTAATTTATATTTTAATTATTAATGGAAGATATTTTTAAAAATAATATTAAAATTTTAATATAAAAATATAATTTAATAATTAATAAAGTTTCTGATGTTAAATATTGTTTTTTTTTCCAAAAACTTTAATTATTATAAAAAATTCATCTTAAAATACTTAGAAAATAGATTAAATTTAATATTAACAAATGTAAAAAAATAATAATAAAATAGTAATAATAATAATTAATAATATTTAAAATAATATTAAATCAATATTTATAAAATAATATTAAGTTATAAAAAGTTATAACATGATAATAAATAACCAAATAAAAAATAAATAAAAAAAAAAAACAAATAAACAGTTAAAAAAATATTAAAATTACTTAAAAAGATAATTGAATGATAAAAAAATTATAAATAAAAATAAAATTTAATATGGATAATAGAGAAAAGAAAGTTTAAATTAAAAAAAAAAAATTTCTGTTACCATTATTATTAATAATATTTTTTTTTTCATTTCGGATTAATAATAAGTATAACATTTTTATTATATATATATTTTTAATTTCTAATATATAATAAATATTAATAATATTTTTATTGGAGGAAGAACAATATTAAAATAAACAATAGTAAAAAAAAAAAAAAAACTTTAATAATATTTTTAATATTTGAATATAGATATTTTATATAGTTTTTTTTAATTATTATTTATATGTATAAAAGGATTACTTTTTGTCTTCATTTTTTTAAAATCTTTAAAAAAAAATACAAAATAAAAAAAATTTCAAAAAAAAATTTAGATATATTGAAGATTTTTAATAGTTGGAATGATTTATTTTGTATAATTTTTTTAGAATTTGTAATTATATATATATTTAATAGTTGAATAAAAAAATAATTAATAATTATTATTAAATATATAAAGAATATATTACAAAGAAAAAAGAAAAACTTAAAAAAATTATTTTTAAAAAAAAAAAATAAATTGATTTTATAAAAATAAAAAAAAAATCAATAAAAGATAATAAAAAAAAATCAATAAAAGAAAATAAAAAAAAATCAATAAAAGAAAATAAAAATATAATCTTTAAAAATAATTTAAAAATCAAGAAAATTAATTTTAAAGATTTGTAAAATAAATATAATAAAGAAATAAAAACAATATAATAGTTAAAAAATTATATAAATAATTTAAATAATATTAAATTAAAAATAAAATTAAATTAAATTAAATAAAATAAAATAAAATAAAATAAAACAAAATAAAATAAAATAAAATAAAAATAAAATAATATATATATATATATAAAATAAAAAAATAGAAATAAAAAATATATATATAAAATAGAAATAATAGAAATAATACAGTAATAAAAAAAATACAATATAAATAATATAAGTAATTTAGATAAAATAAAATAAAATAAGAAATTAATCAAAATGAAATTTATAAATAGTACCATTTCTTTATATATAATTAGTTATTTTCTATTTTTAATAGAAAAAATAAATACAAAAGAAGTAATTAATATCTTAATCAACCCACCAAATATTAGTACAGAAAATGAACAATATTTAAATAATTATAATGAACAAATTAATCAATATTTAGTATCTAAAAATATTGATTTTGGTGTTAATTTTTCTTATTGTGTTCCAGAACCAACTGATGGAGAAAGTGTTTTTTATTTTTACCAATCCGCTAATACCTTTTTTTCAGTTGATACAGAATTTGCTAGAAATTTTAATTGTACTCTTCGTGAATTAAAAAGTAGTAATTATGATATGATGATATTAGATGATCGTTTTTTATTTAGTGATGATTCTTACATTACCAATACTATATTAGAATCTTTATTTGGATTCGATGAAATTACCAATTTTTATGTAAATTATAATAATGACCATAAAATTAAAAAGGAAACCCTCAGTCATCATAGTGCCAATATTTTAAAGGATGGAACTACCGTCGATAATAAATTATATGGTCTTCCATATGAATTTGATTTTGATGTCTTATACTATTATCCAGAAGCTACCGAAATAAAAGATTTACTTTCCAAAGTTCAAAATTTAGAAGGCTGGAAAAATTTAGATCCTTCTGGTGTATTAAGTGTTGGTTTAGGAAATAATGATGAAATAATTAATTTCTTTGCTGAATTTGTACGTTATCAATATGATATACCTAAAGAAGAAGATCCTTCTACCTACAATAAATTATACGACAGAAAATCTAATGATTTATTTAATTTATTTAGAGATTACGTTACCAAATTAATGGGAAATAATATGGAAAAATCTTTATCTATTTCCAATCTTGAAGCTTACAATTCTTTTATGAATGGTGAAAAAAGAATTTATAAGGGAAAGGCTTCCGATCATCATTACTTTAAAAATAATAATCAAAATGTTACAATTTTAGCTGATTCTTTACCAGGAGGTAAAAGTGTAGTCAGTGAAAAATACCTTGTCATCAATAAAAATAGTCAAAAACCTATTGATCAATTAGTTCAATTCGCTATTGAACTTACCTCACCTGAAATTCAAATTTATCGTTCAGAACAATTCGGTACTTTACCAACATTTGATTTAAAAAATTTATCCAATAATGATTTTGCTAATGCTTATTGTTCAGGAGAAAATTCAGGTATATGTACTCTTTATGAACAATTAAAACCTATTCTTATCACAAAAGTATTAAAGAAAAGTAGATATAGTGCTAATTATTTAGAATCTAGATTAGTATTACCAATCTCTTTAAGAAATACTTTAACTTCAAAGGATAATAATGTAATTATCAAAACTTTTTCTAATCTTTTAGATATTTGGAATGATTCTCTTGAAACTTTCAAATTAAATCCTATCACAGCTTTACTTATGGGATTAAATTCTTTATCCTTTTTCACTGTCATTTATTTATTCTGGATCATTTATAAAGTGTATCGTAATCGTAAACATCCATACATTAAAGCTATGTCACCATATTTAACCAATATCACTATCATTGGTATTGCCTTAAAAATTATTTATCCTTATACTTTAAATTATATTCGTACCAATTATTTATGTCGTATGAATGTTGTTATCAATTTCTTCATTGATAATCTTATTTACACACCTCTTTTCGCTATCATTTTCCGTATCTATTACATTTATACTAATGTAACAAATATGTCTTGTGGTAAAAAATTACATGATAAACGTATCATTCGTTATATTATTCTCATTTTATTCTTAACATTCATGGCCTTCTATATCCTTACAGCTTGGGATCATTTCATTTTAATAACTACAGGTTCAATTGCTTTGACTCGTACTATTACTTGTTTTTACGATTTTGCAAAATATGCTTTATATTCCAATATTTATACAGTTTTTATGGTAAATATACATATATACATAATATATATTATATAAATTATAATTTTTATTTATATTCTAATTCTATTTTTTTTTTATTTTATTTTTTTATTATTATAAAGTTCATTCTTATGATGGGAATGACTATAAAGGTTCATAAACTTTCAAAGAAATATGGAGATACCAAATTTATATTTTTCATTGTTTTATTATTAATTACTTCCTTTGTTGTTCAACAAGCTTTTTCTACCTTTATGAGTACAAGTAATATTGATCAAGTATCAACTTCTTTACTTTTCACTATTTTCCTTCAATTAACCACATCTGTCATTACTGTACATTTATTAATTGGAAATCGTATTTTATATATTAAAAAGCACCCTATTAAGAATAAAAGTAAATTTAATAGTTCTGATTTTAAAAATATTAATAATATTGCTAATTTTGTAGCCATGAAAAAAGATATGAATTCTTCCTTTTCCATGTTCGATACTACCAAAAATTCTAGTAAAAATACATCCGAAATCTACATCAATATGAATTCAAGTTATAATACCAGTAGTAATAATAAAAAGGATCAATTCATGAGTAATAATCAAAGTTTCCGTTCCTTCAGTCATACTCTCCAAGATTTAAATAGTAGTTACAATGACAATAGTAATGGCATGTTATTTAATAGCGTCATAAATAATGATAATTTAAGAAATTATAATAGTAACAATAATAATTATTATAATAATTATAATGGCAGTAGTAATAATAATAGCAACAGTTACTTTTACCTTAATAATTTAAGTGAAAATTCCAATTATAACAGGAAAATTAATTTTAATTAAAACCTAATTCAAAAAAAAATAAATAAATATACTAATTAAAATTAATAACAAATAAATAATAGAAAATTATAAATAATTATAATAACAAATAAATAATAGAAAATTATAAATAATTATAATAACAAATAAATAATAGAAAATTATAAATAATTAGAATAATAATAAATAACAGAAATTATATATAATTAATAATAATAATAAATAATAGATAGAAATTATATATAATAAATAATAATAATAATAAGGATAATATTTAAAATAACAAAAAAAAATAGATAGTTATTAATAATATATTATAATTATCATAAATTATTATTATTATAAATTAATCATGAAAAATTATAATAATAATAATAACAATGTAAATTTAGAATAAAAAAATTAATTAATTGGATAAAATAAAAAAAAAAAAAAAAAAAAAAAACTGGTTATTATTTTTAATTTATTATTATTATAATAAATTAAATTAATAATTAAAAAAAAAATAAAAAATAAAAAATAAAATAAAAATTTTATTATAATAAAAAAAATTGTTTTATAATATTAAAAACAGAAAAAAAAAAACATTAAATATTAAACTTTTATTTATTTTTACTTTAAATCTCAAAAATATTAATTATAAAATATATAATAAATAATACACAATAATAATTAACAATTAATAGATAATAATATTAATAATACATAATAATAATAATAATAATAATAGTAATGATAATAACAATAATTATAATATAGTTTAATAATTAATAAAGTTATTTATTATAAACATTGTTTTTTTTTTTTTCCCAAAAACTTAAAATTCCATTAAAAAAATATTTATAAAATAGATTAATAATAATAATAATAATAATAATATATAATAATAATAATAAGGTTATAAGCATGATATGATGGTAAATTACCAAATAAACTAAAAAATAATTAAAAATATTAAATTACTTAAAAAAAATTATTGGATGATAAAATAAAATTAATGAAAAAAAAATTAAAATTTAATATGGATAAAAAAAAAAATAAAATAAAATAAAATTTAGATCAATAAAAAAAAAAAAAAAAAAAAAAAAAAGATCAATAAAGTTTTCATTTAATTAATATATAATATTATAATATTATTATTTTCTGTTTTTTTTTATAATTAATTATTTAATAATTTATTTTTTTTTTCATTTCGGATAATTAATCAAGGAAAAATCATTATTTTTTTTTAATACATAATAAATTAATAATATTTTATGAGATGATAGAACAATACCAAAATAAACAACAGTAAAATAAAACTTAAAATATCTATTTTTTTTTTGTTAGAAATAAATATTAAAAGTTTTATTTTATTATTATTAATTAAAAATATTTAATTATTTAATATTAAATAATAATATAATAATTAATGATAATAATAATAATAATAATAACAAAAAGTAATATAAAATAGACATTAATAAATAATAATAATGCTACCATAATAATAACGAAAGTATTAACTATTGTTTAGTTTATTAATTATTTCATTCTTTTAATTTGTTTTATATATATATTATAATAATAATAAAATTGTTCAATAAATTTAAAATCAAACTCTATATATATATATATATATATATATTTATTATTATTATTTATTATTATTGTTATTATTTATTATTAATTATTATTTATTTTTTTTAACTGTTATTTTGTTAATTTAATTAATATTTAAACTACCAGATGTTATATTATTTTATATATATATTAAATATATATTCATATCCGCTTTTATATTCTATAATGTAGTTCTACTATATTTATTTTATTTATAAATATCTATCTCAAATTTTTATTTGTTTTTTTTTTAAAGTTATTATTTTGAAATAAAAAAATAATGATAATAAAAAATATAAATATATATATATATATATTTTTTATTTATATATATATAATTACTTTATTAAAATTGTATAAAAAAAAACTTCAAAATAAAAATTAAAATTAATAACTAACCTAATTAATAAAAAATAATTGATAATAATTAATAATACGTCAATTATTTCATAAGTTATTTTTAATCTGTAAATAAAAAAAGGATTTTTTAAACAAAAAAGAAAAAGAAAAAGAAAAAACTTATTTAAATAAATAAATAAATAAATAAATAAATAAATAATTAATTAATTAATTAATTAATTAATTAATTAATTAGCAATTATTTTTTATTTTGATATTTAAAAATTAAAAAGTATTTCTATTAGAAAATTTTAAAAAATAATTTAGACAAAGAAAAAATAATTTTTTATTCTTATATATAATTTCAAGTAAAAATTAAGTAGAAATTTTAAGTAGATAATATATATTTAATATAGTAAAAAAAATATATATTTTTATTTTTCGATAAATTTTAAGTAAATGATATACATTTTAATAAATATTTATAAAAATAGTTTTACCTTTCTTTCTTTATATTTTAATAATTATAATAAAATTATTTAAAATTACTATCGCTAACTACACTAAAGAGTAAAAGTATAATTATTTATTATTTTTTAAATAATAAATTCATTGAAAGAAAAATAAGCAAAAAGAAAAATTAATTATAATATGAAAAGGATTTAAAAAAAAACTTATATTTTAAATCCTTTTCATATTATAATTATAATAATTTTGAAAATAAACTAGATGCTCTATAGGTAATTCAGTAATTGTATCAATTAATTTTAGAGGGCTGTATTATTTTATTTTTTACTTTATAAGGACCTAAAAAAATATGATTCTAATTTCAGTTTTGTAAAATTTCTGACTTTAAACCAATTCTCCAGACAAAATTCATTTTGTTTATGCGTATTAATTTCCTCTTCTCTCTTGGTTTCCCAGTATAAATTATTTTTATTAATATTATTGCATTTTCCAATTACCCAATTATATTGATTAATAAATTTTTCTATTGATGAATTTAAATTGAAATCACTTTTAATACTATTGAAAATAATAGAATTCGAATTATAATTAAAAAATTTGTCATTAACAAAAACTCATTTCAATTAATCTTTTAATTCGAATTCTATTATTTTCAATAGTATTTAAAAGTTATTTAGATCATATATCAAAGGAGTTAGAACCATCAAATAAATTATTAATTAAATTATTAAATTAACCCTTTCTAATTTTCAGAGAATGATTACACAAAAATAATCATAAATCGATAAAAACGAAAGTTTTCCCTAGGGTTCATGCTAAAATAAAAAAAGCTTCATTTGGAAGTTCAGCTCAAGATCCAGCTATTGTTGACTTTATTTATTTAATATATGATAAAAAATATATATGTAAAATAATTTTCAGATATTAATACAAATACAATTATTAATAAAATAAAATAATAGTGATATTAATATATTATACATATAATTAAATACAAAAATAATAAAAAAAAATAAAGGGTTTTCAAATTGGATGATGACAAACTATGTGAAGATGGCTATATACTTACAAATACTATTACAAAATCTACTACTAAAACTACTACTAAAACTACTACTACTAAAGTTCCACCAAAGACTATTCCAACTACTACCACCACAACTACTACCACCACAACTACTACCACCACAACTACTAACACCAAAACTACTACTACTAAAGTTCCACTAAATACCGTTCCAACTACTACTACCACAACTATTACAAAAACTAGAACTACTACAACAACATTTAATACAATTCCAACTTATTCAACAACTAGAGATTACTTAGTATGTGATAAAGATGATATTGGGGTTGTAAGACAGAAATGTCTAACTCATGTTATGCTTAATTAAATAATTGTTGATCAAAACCATGGTCTGAAGAACTTGGACGTAAATGTCAAGATACCAATGATTATTGTTCAAAAATTTGGCAATATAATTGATTAATAAGATATACATAAAATATAAATAATTGTTATTATTACAATAATTTATAAAAAATATAAATAATTTTATGTTAAATTTATAAATTTTTATTTGATAATTTAGTCAGTAAAATATTTCAATTGAAATTTTTTATTTTATCTAACATTTCTTAAAAAAAAATATTAAATCATACTTATTTATTTTTATAATTATTTTTAAATAAATAAATAAATAAATAAATAAATAAATAAATAAATAAATATATAATATTATTTAAGAGTCAAATAATATTTGATTTTATATATTAAATATATAAAAAATATTAATATATTTTATTTTATGATTAAAATGTATTTCAAATACCGAAATACATAATAATATTAATAATCAAATGATTAGGTATAAAAAATATTAAAATTTTAAAAAAAAAATATTTTATTACTATTATTATTTATTAGTTATTTATTATTTAATACTTATAATTATCATTATAGTTTTCAAATATATATTAATTATAAATGTAATATTAATTTTTTTTTAATAATCTATTATTTAATTAAAAGTTTATATTAAATAATAATCTATTATTTAATATAAACTTTTAAATAACCCGGTTCAATTTAAATATTAACATTGTTATTTCAAATAAGTTTAAAAAGTTATTTATTTATCTAATATTAGAATTAGAATATTAAAATATATTGTAATATACATTCAATTATTAATTCAATATAATTCAAATTCACAAATTTTTTAATTTAAATTATTATATGTAGTAATATATTATAATATATTATTGCAATAATTGGAATAAATAACTTTTGGTAATAAATAAATAAATAAATAAATAAATAAATAAATAAATAAATAAATAAATTAAAAGTAAATAAATAAATAAAAAGAATAAATAAATAATTACATAATTAATAATTAGATACTTAATAATATGTGTAAGATTTTTTAAATATAATGCTAATTTATTATTCATATATTTTTTATATATAATAATATTTATTTATTTATTTATTAATATAAAACAATATAAAATCTAATATTTATTTATGAAAATATTTACTTTATATATAATTTTTGATTGAAAATTTATTGAAATAATTGTATTAATATAAAATTTAAAATCTTCTGTAAAATTTATTATTCATTATTCATTATTCATATTTTTTTTCAAAATCATGAATTTTTTATGAAAATACACATTCAGACATTCAGCAAAATATTTTTTAACACTTTTATAATATAATAAAATTAATATTTAAATTTACAATATATAAAAACATATTTACACCCTAACATTGTATAAGGATAAAAACCAATAACAATTATTAAATACAACCAATAACAATTATTAAATACAGAGTTTAAAAGTTTTTTTTCATTAATTAATTAATAAAATAATGACAGAGAAGAAAAAAAAACACTACCAATGAACCAAAATTTTAATAAAATGTATCCCAGATACCCCAAAATACAAAATAATAAACTTTGATGATTTATTTATTTATTCATTTATTTATTTATCTATTTATTTATTTATTTATTTATTTATCTATTTATTTATTTATCTATTTATTTATTTATCTATTTATTTATTACCAAAAGTTATTTATTTATTTATTTATTTTTTGTGATAGAATTTTAAATAATAAATAATGAATAATAATGATTAATTATTAATCATAAATTTATTTAAAAAATAATTTTAAAATGTTATTAGATTTTTAGTCTTTTATTTTTATTTTATAATAAATAAACTTTTTTTTAAGTACAGTTAAAGATTCGTGTAACATATAATGTAACACAAAGTAAGAATTATTTAATATTAACATTAAAAAAAAAGTTACATAGAATTAATTTATTTTGTCAGAATTTTTTTTGTTACATTTGATTTTAAAAATAAATAAATAAATAAATAAATAAATAAATAAATAAATAAATAAATAAATAACTTTTGGTAATAAATAAATAAATAAATAAATAAATAAATAAATAAATAAATAAATAAATAAATAAATAAATAATTGAATTTGATATTAAAATAAATGGAAATATTTATAAATATAATTTGTTTTAATTATTATGAATTGTAACTCATTTATTAGAAAAAACAAATGAAAGTATAAAAAAGGAAAAAAATCCTTTTTTTTTCATTTCAAAAATCAAACGAACAAACAAACAAACAAATAATAAATAATAAATAATAAATAAATAAATAAATAATAAATAAATAAATAAATAAATAAATAAATAAATAAATAAATAAATAAATAAATAAATAAATTAATAAATAAATGAATAGAATATAATATAATAAAAAATGAAGTTATACAATTTATATATTTTAGGATATTTTTTATTATTTATTAATGCCATTTTTGCTATTACATGCACGGATATTGATTGCATAAAAGATAATAATAAAGATGAAATTGAAGAGGTGTATGTAATTTAAAATTATGTATTATACATTAAATAATTTAAAATAATTTCTATTATCTGTTTTATAAAAAAATAAATATTTACATATTTAATAATAATTAATTGATATTTTTATTTTTATTTAAATATTTTTATAATAATTTTTAAATAGAATATTAGCATCTAACGATTTAAGAGAAATTCCAAATATAATATTTGAATAAGAAAATTTAAAAATTTTGTAAGTATCAATGATATAACCGTTAATGATTAAAATTTTATAATTTTTTATTAATATAAAAATAACAATTAATAATTTAAAAAAAAATTGAATAATGAAAAATAAATATTTTTATTTTTTTATTAAAAAAAATTTTCTTTATTTCATTAATAAATATATAATTTTTAAAAAATTAATATTTTAAAATAACAATAAATAACAATATAGAGATTTATCAACTAATAATATTACAAATATTCCCAAAGAGATTGGTAATTTAAATAATCTTACTAACTTGTAAGTATTAAATACATTTATTAGAAAATGAAAAATAAATAAATATTAATTTTATTTTATTATTAAAAATTTGTAATATTTATTATTATTATTATTATTTTTTTTTTTTAAATTATAGATCTTTAAATGAAAATAAAATTGCTACTCTTCCCAAAGAAATTAGTAATTTAAAAAATCTTTCTTATTTGTAAGTATTAACTATATTTATTAGAAAATGAAAAATAAATAAATATTAATTATATTATATAATTAAAAATTTGTAATATCTATTATTATTTGTTTTTTAATTTAAAATATAGATATTTAAATGATAATCAATTTACTACTATTCCCAAGGAAATTTTTAATATCGAAAATCTTGTTGGTTTGTTAGTATTTAGATTTATTATATTATATTTTATTATATTATATTATATTCTATTATATATATTATGTTATATTATATTATATTATATTATATTATATTATATTATATTATATTATATTATATTTATTATATTATATTTATTATATTAGAAAAAATGAAAAATAAATAAACATATATATATATAAATTTATAATATTTGTTTTTATTTACATAACTTATTTTTTAATTTAAATGTAGACAATTAGGTAATAATCAAATTACTTCTCTTCCCAAAGAAATTGGTGATTTAAAAAAAATAGAAGATTTGTAAATATTAATTATATATAATTCAATATTTATATATTTTTATTACTATAATTTTTATTATTATTATTATTATTATTATTATTATTATTATTATTATTATTATTATTATTATTATTATTATTATTATTATTAAATATATTTAATTTAAAATATAGATATTTACCAAATAATCAAATTACTACTATTCCCAAAGAAATTGGTAATTTGAAAGATCTTTTTAATTTGTAAGTAGTTTATTATTGTTATACAAAAATATGAAAAACAAATAAATATATAAATATATATATACTTTAAAAATTTGACAATATTAATTATTACTTATTAAAATATATTATTAATTTAAATTAAAAAATGAAGAAATTTAAGTGGTAATCAAATTACTACTCTTCCCAAAGAAATTGGTAATTTCAAAAGTCTTTATACTTTGTAAGTAGTTTATTATAGTTATACGAAAATATGAACAAAAATAATATGTATTAAAATTTATAATATTTATTAAATATTCTTTATAAAAATACATATTTTTTAATTTAATTTTAAAATATCAATATATAACAATGTAGAGATATACATGATAATAAAATTAATACTCTTCCCGAAGAAATTGGTAATTTCAAAGACCTTACTTCTTTGTAAGTATAAATTTTATTTATTCAAAAAAATATTAAAGATAAATATATATATGTTTTAAAAATTATTGTATAAATATTTATTATTATTTATATTTTTAATTTAATTTAAAATAACAATATATAACAATGTAGTGATTTACATAATAATAAAATTACCACTTTTCCTAAAGAAATTGGTAATTTAACAAATCTTTTGTGGATGTAAGTATATATTGTATTTGTTAAAAAATATATATATATATAAAAATGGAAAATACCTATTACATATTAAAAAATAATATTTAATTACTTAATTATTTATTAAAGTTAATATATATATATTAAAAAATTTTAAAATAACAATAAATAGTTGGATATATGATAATCAGATTACCACTTTTCCTAAAGAATTTGGCAATTTAATAAATCTTACTGAATTGTAAGTACAATTTATATTTATTCGAAAATATGAAAAATAAATAATATTTAATAATTTGTATAAATATTTATTATTATATATTAATATATATATATATTTAAATCTAATTTAAAATAACTATGTAAAACTTTGTAGAGATTTGCATAATAATAATGTTTCAGCTTTTCCTAAAGAAATTAAAAATTTAATAAATGTTAAAAGAATGTATATATTAAAAATAAATAAATATTTAAAAATTAAAAATTATTTTTATTATTATTATTATTATTATTATTATTATTATTATTATTATTATTATTATTATTATTATTATTATTATTATTTAATTATTATTTAATTATTATTATTTATTATTATTAATACTTAAAAAAATTTTTTTTAAAATTAACTTTATAAAAACTATGTAGAGATTTAACACAAAATCAACTTACCACAGTTCCTATTGAAATTTTTAATTTAGAAAATCTTGAATTGTTGTAAGTATTTATTTTATTTATTAGAAAAATATGAAAAATTAAAAAATATATATTTGTATGATATAATTAAAAAATATTATATTATTTATTATTATTTAATGAAATATATAATTTTAATTAAATTTTAAAATAATAATAATATATAACAATGTAGACAATTATCTGAAAATCAACTTACCAATATCCCTAAAGAAATTGGTAATGTAAAAAGTCTTAAATATATGTAAGTATTTATTGTATTTATTAGAAAAATATGAAAAAAATACATATTACATATATATAATAATTTAAAAAATACATATTACAAATTAAAAAATTAAAATATTTATAACAATTTAAAAATATATATAATTTAATTTTATTTAAAAATAACAATGTATAACAATGAAGAGATTTAAATGATAATCAACTTACCACTGTTCCCAAAGAAATGGGTAATTTAAAAAATCTTACTACTTTGTAAGTATTTATTATATTTATTAAAAAATATATATAAAAAAAATTATTGTTTAAAAAATTTTTTATAAATAATATATAATATAATATTATTTTTAAACATTTTATATTTTAATCTAAATTTAACTTATCAATGCAATAATAATGAAGATATTTAAAGAAAAATAAAATTATCACCATTCCAATAGAAGTTTGTAACTTAAGAAATCATAATTTGAAGTAAGTGTTAAATAAAATATATATATATATATTTTCAAAATAAATGTATATTATAAAATTTATATATATATTATTTTAATATTTATTATTATTATTAAATACATATATCATAAATATTAAATAAAACTAAATATAAATTTTTATTATAAAAAAAATAATAATATTAAAAACAAAAAATTTTCAAATCATAAAATTAAAATATAAAAAATTAATTTTTTTCCTTTTTCATTTATTATGTATATATTTCTAAAAACAAAATATATCAATAATTATAGAGAATTGTTATTGGATGATGATAAATTATGTGAATATGATTCCGAACTTACTACTATTACAACTGCTAAAACTACAACAACTAAAACTACAACAACTAAAACTACAACTGCTAAAACTACAACAACTAAATCTACAACAACTAAATCTACAACAACTAAAACTACAACAACTAAATCTACAATAACTAAAATTACAATTATTAAAACTGTTTGTAAAATTCCAAATAAAATAAAACATATAAAAAAATAAAATAAAATAAAACATATAAAAAAATAAAATAAAATAAAATAAAACAAAATAAAACATATCAAAAAATAAAATACAAGACATTAGAGAAATAAAAAAAATTATAAAATAAAAAAAAAAATAAAAAATTAAATTCAAAGAAAACATTTTATGAAATAATTAAAGCCTATGATTAAATGAAATGACATACTTGATATTTTATTATCAATTAAGTTATTTCATTTAGTAATGGTCCAAAAAAAATAATATATATATATAAATTTAAAAAATATATGATTTAAATAATTGTTAAAATTATAATAATTCATAAAACATAAAACATTAATATTAAATGATTTTAATTAATATTAATATAATGTAAAAAAAAAAATAAAAAATAAAATAAAAAAAAAATAAAAAAAAAATAAAAATGAGAAAATTAATAAGTTAAGTATATTTCTTAATTATCTAACATTAAAAAATTATTATTTTTTTTCGTAATTATATTTAGTTCGTGCTATTGATAGTTATATTAAACTTATTGACAACTATCAAAAACTTTGTGATCAGATTCATAAAAAATATAATCATTTCCATAAATTAGAATATCTTCATTGGGTTAAAAATTGGTTGCCAGTTGGTTATTAAAAAAGATTCTAGAAATTGGTAGAAATGGATTAAAAATGAATACAAAAATAGGTAAATCTTCTAATTTTTCATCACATCCTATTTAAAGACGTTAATGATAATATCGTTTACTCTTCTCCCGAACAACTTAAGATTTCCTATGATAATTATGAAAAGCTTGCTTCTGATTCTACTGGGTATAGCTTATACAAACCATTTTGGTCAAATTCTGCTAATAAAAGTTTATAATAAATTTAGAAAAAATAAGGAATGGAATATTAATGGTGAAATTAGGCATTGAAGAAATTCGTTCTGCTATATCTATATCTATTATTTCAAATTAAACCAAGTCCCTTTTCAGATGTTCTACTTTTGGTACGTACAGCCGCACTGTTAAATAAAATTATGCCTAGTGTTAGTTGTCAGATGTGATTATTATTCAATAGGTTCCCTCATAACTTAACCAAGAGCGTCAATGCTGATATCACAGTAGGACAAGACAGCAAGTTAGAAGCATTCAATAATGATCATAACTTTCCTACTTAATGATTTAGTTTAATAATATACACTATACATATGAAGTAATCTTCACAATACTATCTTTTAATTTATATTTTATTATTTTTTATTAGTTTTAGTTATTCTGTTGATTACTTTTATATACATGTATTTTATTTTTAAATTAAATTAGATAAAGTTATTCATTATTTCACCAAAAAAAAAAAATAATTATATTTACTATAAATATCATTTTGATAGTAAAAAGTTTGATATTTTAAATATTGAATTATATTATAATTATTGTAAAAATTAATTAATTTAATATAGATCAATAGAAATAAAAAAAATGACCCAAACTATAAATATATATATATTAAATTGAAAAAAATTGACATAAAAAATAAATATACATGGTATACAAAAAATGGATAAATATTTGAAATAATCAACATTTTTCAAATATTTAATAATTATAGTATTTCTGATAATTATAATTAATTTTTTTTTTTTTATATTTTTTATTAATATTTTTATAGATAATAATTTATAGTATATATTATATATAATATATTATATAATATATTTTAATATATTATTAAGTATATTATTTTTATTTTTTATATTGTATAATTTTTTATTTCTAATACACATGTTTAAAAAAATTCTAAAAACAATTGAAATTAAGTAGAAAGAAAAGAATTAACAAATATTAAATACATTTTAATACATTTTAATACACCTAAATATAAAATATTATCACCACATTTTTTTAATAATTATGAAATGCAGAATATTTTTTATATTTTATGTTATATATTTTTTATTAATTAATTTTAATTAGAGAGAGAAGAAGAAGAAGAAGAAGAAGAAAAAGAAACTATTATTATAAATAAATAAATAAATAAATAAAATAAACAAATAAATAAACAAAACTTGTTTATTTTCTATTCTAAACCATTCTTTTATTAACATTTTATATTATTTCTTTATTCTAAATGATTCTTTTATTAATATTTTATATTTATTATATTATTCTATTTGTTTATTAAATAATTTTATTATTTTCTTGTAAATAATTATTCTTTTAATTTCTTTTATTGTAAATGGTTTAAATAAAAAAAAATAAATACTTTTAAATTTTTCATATATTTTTAATTCTTCATTAAATTATAATAACAATTAGTCATAGTCAATAATAATAACAAACAACTATTAAATAAAAATTAATCATAACTAGAATAGTTAATTAAACATAGAAAAATTAGAATAACTAATTATAATTAATAATCAAATTTATTTCAATTCTAAATTTTGATAATTAGATTTTAAATTATTTTAATAAATAAAATATAAAATTTTAAAAATAAAACAATTTAATGTAAAAAGGAATTATTTACTTATAAATATAGTATAATAATAACTTAAATCAGTAGAACACTATTATTACGACTTTTCATTAAGAAATTATGGTAATAATTGAAAAGTGTTCAATGATCCTTCGAACCGGAGAACTAGCCTAGACAAATAGTATTACAATACAATAATAATACTAATCAAAAATATTGTTTGATATTGTTAATTGAAATATACTTTTTATTATTAGTAATAGTTTAACAGAAAATATAAGAAATAGACAAGTGTTATTGTTTCATCAACAGAGATATAGTAGGGGTGATAGTAAGATCTAAAAAACTTGACAAACCAAGTGAATAAGATTGACGGAACATCTATCACTAGACGAAAGATAATAATAAATAATAAATAATAAATAATAAATAATAAAGAATAAATAATAACAGAATAATAAATAAATAAATAATAAATAAATAATAAATAAATAAATAAATAAATAAATAAATAATAAATAAATAATAAATAAATAAATAAATAATAAATAAATAAATAAATAAATAAATAAATAATATTTATTACAAAAATTTATCATATGAAAAATATTTTAACTACTAATAATTATCATATAAAAAAAAAAAAATCATGTCATTGATATAATTATAATAAAAAATTTTTGCTAATTTTTTTAATATAAATCCATATAATTTAATCTATTTATTAAATTTAGATTAGTAATAATGAAAAGTTTTCCTTAAATCTTATTTGTTAAATCTTTATCATGTAACCTTGAAAATCATAAAAAAACTTCTTTGTGTAACTTTGATATATTAAATTAAATTGGTAAAAATTAAATTTTAATCAATAATAATAATCCATAATCAATAATAATAATTAATAATAATTAATAATAATAATTAGTTTAATCATAGATAATAATAAATTTTCTATTATTATTATTTTATTTATTATTTATTATTATTATTATTATTTATTATTTTATTGATTATTATTATTATTAAAATTATTTTTAAAATTTTTAATTTTTAAATTTTAAATTTATTATTAAAAAAAAGTTTATTTTCTTTTTTTCTTTTTTTTTTTTTTTTTTTTTTTTTTGTGGAAATTATAAATATTTTAAATATATTAAATCATATTAAAATATTGTTTGATAAAATTTAATAACGAGATTTTTACAAAATTTTTTTATATTTTAAAAATAATTATTCCATTAATTTTCATGGTTTCATAATGTAAATACGTAATATTTTTTTTTTAATTAAAAAATTTTATATAAATAGTTTGAGATTTCACGTTTATTATTTTAAAAATAAAAATAAATAAAAAATTAAAATAAAAAATCATAATATAAAAAATTAATAATAAAAAAATAATAAAAATAATAATAAACAAATAATAAAAGATAATAATAAAAAATAATAAAAAATAAAAATAAAAAAGTAATAAAATAATTAATAGACATTAATATATTATTCTTATATTAAAACAATAGATTATAATAATAATAAAAACAAAAAACAAAAAAAAAATAAAAAACAAAAAAAAATGAGTTACACAGAATTAAATAATGGTGTTAAAATTCCAAATATTGGTATTGGAACATATTTAATTAAATCAGAAGATGCTGAAAGAAGTGTTAAACAAGCTTTACAAATGGGTTACAGATTAGTTGATACAGCACATCTTTATTTTAATGAAGAAGCTGTTGGTCGTGCAATTAAAGAATCAGGTGTAAAAAGAGAAGAAATTTTTGTTTCTACTAAATTATGGCCATGTGATTTTGAAAATGAAAATGCTGTTGAAGAATCTTTACAAAGATTAGGTTTAGATTATATTGATCTTTTATTCCTTCACCAACCAGCCGGTAATTATATGGCCGGTTATAAATTATTAGAAAAGGCTTACAAAGAAGGTAAAATTAAGGCTATTGGTATTTCTAATTTTGAAGGAAAACATATTGAAGAAATTTTAGCTAATTGTGAATATATTCCACAAGTTAATCAAGTTGAATGTCATCCATATTATACACAAGAAGAATTGAGAAAAGTTACAGAACCAAAAAATATAAAAATTATGAGTTGGTTCCCATTAGGTCAAGGAGATGCTAAATTAATTAATGAAACTATTTTTACAGAATTAGCTAAAAAATATAACAAAACTAATGCCCAAATTATTCTTAAATGGCATATTCAAATGGGATTTCTTGTTATTCCAGGTAGTAAAAATGTTGATCATATAAGAGATAACTTTAATATTTTTGATTTTGAATTAACTAAAGAAGATATGGCTAAAATTGAAACTGTAAATAAACATAAAAAATACCTTAGAGGTGAAACATTGATTAAATATTTCCATAGTCCTATTTATTATTATCATAATCTTTTATTAAAACATAACTTTGATTTTTTAAGAAAATTTATATCATAAATTTAAAATTTCTCTAGAGTTTAATTTAAAAAACACAAGAAAAAAATGTAAAAGATAATAATAAAAATAAAATAAATATAAAAAAAAAAAAATTAAAGTAATAAAACAATATAAAATATATTGTATATATGAAATAGAAAAATAAAAAGTAATAAATTAAAAATTATTAAAAATAAATAAATAAACAAACAAACAAACAAACAAACAAATAAATAAATAAATAAATAAATAAATAAATAAATTAATAAATAAATAAAAAAATATAAAAATAAATAAATAAATAAATAAATAAATAAATAAATAAATAAATAAATAAATAAATAAATAAATAAATAAATAAATAAATAATAATAATAATAATAATAATAATAAAAATAATAATAATAAATACATATGCTACTTATTTATTTTTCATTACTATTAATTAATTAATTTATTTATTTATTTATTGATAGCATTTTATTAATAATAATTACAATTTATTCATAATTACATTTTATTCAGTATTACATTTTATTCATAATTACATTTTTTTTATATATTTAAATTATGATCATTTTAATTTAAATACTAGCTAAACTTTAATCATTAACTTCATAAATTTTTTTTAAAGAATCAAAATCAATTTCTAATTTTTCTGCTGATTCCCTGATTGCAGTATCATCTGGTTTATTCAAAAGTTTTTTTATTTCTAATATTTCAAAAGAATTAAATTTAGTTAACTTTTTTATTTTTTCAATCTTATTATTCTCTTTAAGCATTTGTAATGCAATTTCAATTTTACTTATTCTTATTCCTTTTTTCATTCCTATTTCTATTCCTATTTCTATTCCTTTTTTCCTTCCTATTTCTTCTCGATATTTCCTGCCTTTTAAATATTCATTATATCCTCTCATTTCTTTATCACATTTATCCATATAAGCTGTATTTTTTTCTTCTAATGAAAGTAAAACTTGTCTAGCTTGAGTAAATTTTGATGGAGCTCCATCTTTAGTAAATATTTCATTATTAGGATCCACTAAAAAAAGTAACCAAAGATTTTTTTCATCCATTTTTTCTTCTTCTTGTAACTTTTCATATTTAGGAAGTTCTACAAAATGAAAATATAATAATCCTTTAAATCCTCCTTCTTTATTTAAAATATCATCTTTGAGACTAAAATACCTTTTAAAATGTTCTTTATCATTAAAAACATTAAAATGTAAAATATTAATCATTATTATTTTTGGAAGTGTATTATACATAGTTTCGTTTTTTAAAGAATGAGTAACCATGTCTGATGCATAAAAAAGTGTTTCTTTAAATACATTATCAGTATTTTGTAATTGAATTTCTATATATATTAATTCATTAGTTCTTGTTATTGCAACAAATTGTATAGTATTATAATTTTTTAATTCTAATACAGTTTTTCTATTTTTAATTTCGTCAACATAATTTTGTCTTATAACATTTATTAAAGAATCTAATCTTGGTGTTTTTACTTCAAAATAATCTCTTCTTAATTTTTTTCTTTTGTCATCATTATTCTTTTTCTTCTCCTTTCTTTTTTTAGAACCATCAACTAAATCATTATTATCTATATCATTAAATTTTTTAAGAATTTCTTCTTTTTCGTCAGTATCTGAATCTTCCAATTTTTCTATAATAAATGCATCTGTGTCTTCTTTAGATGCATCTGTGTCTTCTTTAGCTGGTATTTTTGTATCTAAAAATTGAACATCTACAATAGGAATATATTCCTCTTCATCAGAATTACTATTTTCATAATAGGAAATACCACTTTCATCATCGAAAACATTTTCATTTTCATTATTTTTATTACTTTTTTTTTTCTCATAATACAATATTTCATTTAGAAAATCAATTAACAAATTTTTATTGTCTTCTGTTTTGAATAAATTTTTAAATGGAGTATCAAATTTTGGAGGATATTTAATTATTTTTTTTTGTTTTGAATCAGTCATTTTCAGATCTAAAACAAATAAACAAATAAATAAATAAATAAATAAATAAATAAACAGGAAAACAGAAAATAATAATAAAAAAAATTTATTATGGACATATAATAAAATTTTATTATGGATATAATATATTTTTTTTATGGACATATAATAAATTTTTATTATGGACATAATAAATTTTTTTTACGGACATATAATAAATTTTTATTACAATATATTAATAATGATATAAAATATTTAATACTATTCATTTTAATAAATATTTTTTAATATTGATTTTTTAAAAGAAAAAAATTCATTTTATAAACATTTTAATATTTTTTAAAATATTAATAGAATAAAAAAAATAATTTAATATTTTACAAAATATTATATTGAGTAAAGTATTAATTATTATAGTATAAAATAAATAATTAATACTTTACTCAATGTAATATTTTGTAAAATATTAATATTACAAAATAAATAATTAATAATACCTTACTCTACTCTATATAATATTTTGCACTATGATCAATTAAACAATTTATTACATATTTATTATATAAATATCCCATTTTTAATGGTGTATCACCATTATTATTTATTATATTTATTTTTACTCCATTTTCAATAAAAGCATTAACTATATATTCACTTTTAAAAAGACATAATTCAAATATAGGTGTTTTACTTTCATTATTTGGTATATTTAAATCTGCTTTTTTACTAACTAAATAATCTATTATATTTATTCCTGTTCTAGAAAATCTACAAGCAATAAAAATTGGTGTATATCCTTCATTATCTTGTTTATTAATATCTGCACCATAATCAACCAATACTTTTACTACTTTTTCATTTCCATATTTACATGCTATTATTAAAGGAGTTTCTCCTTTATTATTTGGTTTATTAAAAATATTACATTTTCTTCATTAAGCGTACTTCAAGATAAATTTATTAATGGTGTATTACCTTCATTATCTTTCGCATTTATATTTGCTCCACGTTTTAATAATTTATCTATTATATATTTTTTGCAATATCTATATTGTATATAAGCTTTATGTAATGGCGTTTCACCCTTATTATTTTGTATATCAATATTTTATTCTTTACTAATTAGTAATAGTGGTTTATTAAGATTACTTCTCATAGCACCTATATGTAATAATTTTCATTATCTTTTATATAAATATAAGCACCATATTTATTAACTAATATATCTATTATATCTTTACAATTATGGTAAAAAGCTATAAATAAAGGATTAACTATTCTTCGAACGTTATATTTATCAGTACTATTTTCATCATAATAGTCATATCCTTCAATTACATTAAATTAAATCACAGAATTACATTTATCTTCTTTTTCTTTAATTAATAATAATTCAAATTCTTTTTTTTGAAAATTTTATTTTATTTTATTTTAATATAAATATCTTCTTTTTCTTTAATTAATAATAATTCAAATTCTTTTTTTTGAAAATTTTATTTTATTTTATTTTAATATAAATATCTTCTTTTTCTTTAATTAATAATAATTCAAATTCTTTTTTTTGAAAATTTTATTTTATTTTATTTTAATATAAATATCTTCTTTTTCTTTAATTAATAATAATTCAAATTCTTTTTTTTGAAAATTTTATTTTATTTTATTTTAATATAAATATCTTCTTTTTCTTTAATTAATAATAATTCAAATTCTTTTTTTTGAAAATTTTATTTTATTTTATTTTAATATAAAAGTAACTTTAAAATAATGCTATTATTATATTTTAAAAAAATTTTTAACTTCATAATCTCTATCATACCTATAATTTTCAAATAATTCTTTTAATACTGATTCCAAGATTTCTTGTCTTTTTAATTTAGTTAATCTAAGATTTTTAATTATTAAACAAATTAATCTTTTAATTTCTTCAGATTTAAAATTACCTTCATTATACAAATTATACTGTTTAAGATATTTTATTACATTTAAATTTTCTTTATGTTTATAATATTCAAGATAATTCATATTAATTATAAATTAAACAAAAAAAATATTATTATTATTAATTGTTATAATATTTTATATATTTTAACTATTTTAAAAAAAAAATTTTTTAATAATAAATCAATTTATACAATTTCATATTAATTATTAACAATAAAATAAAAACATAAATTAGTTTATTTTATATTTTATATTATATTCATTATAAATAAATTAAATTAAATTAAATTAAAATGGATAATTTACTTATATTGAATGATGTATATTACATAAATAAAAAAAGTCAAGTAAAAAACTATTACAGTCAACATTTATATTAAATAATTATTATTACTTTTCTTTATTATTATTATTATTATTATTATTATTATTATTATTATTATTATTATTATTATTATTATTATTATTATTATTATTATTATTATTATTATTATTATTATTATTATTATTATTATTATTATTATTATTATTATTATTATTATTATTATTATTATTATTATTATTATTATTATTTTTATTATTATTATTATTATTATTATTATTATTATTATTATTATTATTATTATTATTATTATTATTATTATTATTATTATTATTATTTTAATTAATACTTCATATTTAATACAACAAATAATATATTACTATTAAATTATTTCTAAAATTCTGAAATTAGTAATAATTGCATGACTTCAATTACTTTAAGTAATTATAAAGAAAAATGTGCAAGTATTAAATCAGAATTATGTCAAACTTTTTATAATGAATCCAAATCCATCAAAATATTATCCAATTTATAGTCAATTTCCTCAATATAAAGAATATCTTCAACCAAGTATAATTAATTTTTTTTAAACAAAATTTTCAAGAGAAATAAGTTAAAAATTTATCTTTTATTGTAATTTTAAAATTATTAAATGAATAACATAATACTATAATTTATTTTTTTGTATCGTTTTCTAAATTGTTATATTGTTGTTTACGTTTAAGTTTATCTTTATGTTCTATTCTAAAAAGATAAAAACACAAACAAATAAATAATAAAGCAATAATTATTATAAAGAAAAAAAAAGTTTCTATTGTTTTTCTTAAACTAGTAGAATCCGAAATAACATAAAAATCAGGACTACATATTCCTTTATAACAACTATAAGAAGAACATTCATAATTATGTTTACATCTGTCCTCATATGTCTTACCACAATGTAAAAATGTATATTGAAACATAGCAAATCCTTTATGAACATAATCACAATGAGTTGAAGATGGTTCTTCATTAAAAACGCAATAATTATCAATACATTTATTATAAAAACATTCAGAATCATTTGTACAACTTAAATCAATTATATAATCATTATTATATCCACCAATATAATTTTCACAATTTATTATTTTATTATTTTTGTCATCATATATACAATGATTATGAATATATCTTTTAGTTTTATTATTTTCTGGAAATTCCATAAATAAAACATCAACAATATCACTTATTACTTCGCTTGCATTTTAAACATTCATATAAATTTTAAATAATATAAAAAAATTTAAAATAATTAATCAAGATAATATATAAATATTATTATTTAAAATTGTGAATTTTGCTTATTTCATTATTTTTTTGTTAAAAATATAAAAAAATTCTTTTATTTTATATATTTTTTAAAGATGATTTTTTTTTTTTTTTTTTTAATATTTATAAAATTTATTTTTTGTAGTTTGATATAAAATATTTAATATTTATATACTTTAATAACTTTGAAGATTTTTTTGAATACTTTTTTATTTAATATTTTAATAATTTTATATATATTTTTTTAATTTTTTTATTTAATAATATTGAATATTCTTTTGTTGTTTTTTTTTTATAATGAATATTCTTTTTTGAATTTTTTTTTTTTTTTTTTTTTTTTTTTTTTTTTTTTTATTTAATATTTTAATAATTAATAAAAAAAAAAAAAGTTATTTTTACTTATTCATATATATTTTTTATTTATTTATTTATTTATTATATATCTTCAATTCTTCTTAGATTTGTTTAGATTTTTTGAATTTAGAACAACTCATTATATAAAAATATTCCTTTTTTTATATTATTATTTTGTGTTTATTTATTTATTTTCATATTTATTTTTTTATATTTATATATATATATATATATATATATTTTTTTTCATATTTTTTTCATATTTTTTCAATAGTAAATCAAAAACAGGTTTCCTTCATTATCTTGTGCATTTAGACTTTTTATTTTATTTAGACTTTTTATTTTTATTTTATTTCTTACTAATATACTTCTATTTATTTATTATTTAAATAAACTATATAAATATTGTATCTATAATACTTATTGAGTCTATATTTATATATTTATTATTATATCTATACTAAAACATTTTTTTATTTATTTAATAGAAAATTCCTATTAAAACTGGTTAGATAAATATTTATATTTTTTTTTTATTTTTTTTTTTTTTAATTATAAATAATAATTTTATGTATATTACTATTAGGTTTTGAAAAATTTTATATCCAAGAAAAACCTTTATTAATAATAGTTTGAATTGAATTAATTCTAACTTTATTAAATCCAAGTAAATATGCATAATAAAAAAACTTGTCCGATGACCTTAGCTGAGAATAAAGTTCTTTTAAGAGGCATATGAATTAAATCATTCTTAAGAAACCCTTGAATTGATAATAAGGCTTTATTGGTTTTGAACTTGATTACGTAATAAATAAATTGAAAGATAAAGGGACTTGTGAATAGGAATACCTAAATAAGGATAACAATCAGTTTTAGAAATTTCAAAACCAGATAGATAAAAAATTGAGTCTTTTCTATTAAGGAATTTAGATTTTGTCAGGTCTAACAACTTTTGTAGCATATTTATTAATTCCCAAATTCATATCATTACCTTTAATCCATTTACTAACAAAGCGGAGAAGTTTATTAAGAACACAAAGAATAATATTATCTACAAACATACTATCACAACAAAATTCATTTTCAATACTTATACCTTATTTTTTAATATTATTAAATATGTCATTTATGAAAAGATTAAATAAAGTAGGAGATAATAGTGGGAAACCTTGTCGAACATTTTCATTAACCCTAAAAGAATCAGAAGATATACTATTGATTTTAACACAAGCTTTAGAGGAAGATATAAATTCTTTAGAAATTAAAGCGTTAGAATAAAAACCTAGAATAATCATCATAAAATAATGATGATTATTGAGGGTATGAAATAGAACTAAAAAAATTTTTTTTGACCTGATAGAAGTTTATTTTTTATTTAAAAAATATTAATGATAATATAAAAAAAAACAATAAATACATACAAACCCTTAATTCATCAATATGTGAATTAAGGTAAAATTGATCTACCCGACACCTGACGGATCGGTATTTCCCCTACTAGGATGTCCTATTGTGTTATCAGCATCGACACAAGTTGAAAGGTTAGTTTTAAATTTATTGAACAATATATGCTGTCTTTTACAAGCAATAAGCATAATGTCATTCAATAAAGTCGCGGATCGTAACAAGAACAATATATCTGTATAAACTCAAATTTTGATTTGACATTTATACAAAATTTTCCATTTCTTTTTATATGGACAATTGTTGGCATTATTAATTATACACGATTCTCTTCCACCAATAAATATATATATATATAAGATATTAGAATTAGGAAGAAAATATACTTCTTAGTGGTTTATTAATTGTAATATCTTTATATTTTTGATAGACTTTTTTTTTCTTTTATTATATTTATACTTTTATTTAAAATATAACGGAATAAATTGAGAAATTAAAGTAATTTCAGTAATTATCGATATATAAGTTTCACTTCTTTCTATTTATGGTATAATATAATATAACAAAGAAGAAATATCTATAATAAAAATAAGATAAGAAGATACTAAATTAAATGAATTAATTAAACAACAACAAATTATTATTATAATTTATAATTCTTACAAACTATAATAATAACTAATAATTATTAAAATAAAAATTAAAAAACAAAAAAAAATTATCATAATTAAGTTTTATTATACATTTTAAATTTATTTATTTATTTTTATTCGTTTATTTTATTTTATTTTATTTTATTTTATTTTATTTTATTTTATTTCATTTTATTTTATTTACTTATTTTTATTTATTTGTTTTTATTCGTTTATTCTTTTTTATTTATATATTTTTATTTCTTTTTTTTTTAAATCCTATCTTATTTATATTTATTTCTATTTTATTTTAAATCTTATTTATTTATTTATTTATTTATTCTTTTTTTTATTTTTTATTTCACGGTCTTAAAGGGCAGGCTTTAGAACATTTAGAACATTTTAAAACAGTTTTTTAATATTAATCTTATATGCTTAAATTATCTAAGGGAACTCAGTTAGCAATCATATGTAACCATGCAGTCACAAACGAATACCCCTGTATCTAAACCTCTTCTATCATTATCACAACTTTGAAATGTGCTAAAACAATCACGTCCATACCATATTGTTCCATCATCTATTTTTTTACACTTATATTTATAACCTTTACCTAATATAAGAGTTATATTACTTGACAATAATAAGATAACTAACAATAATTCAATAATTGTTTTAGGGAGTAAACATAAAATATTCTTAGATCTCATTTTAAAAAGAAGAAAATATCAATTAGAATAACGGTAGGAGGTTAGTAAAAAACTATAGATATAGAAATCAAATTGATTTTTTTTTTACTGATTTATTTTGTTATTTTATTTTCTTTGTAAATTTTCACCCTTTATATATTTTTCATAATTTTTTTTTTATATAGTTATAACATATATAAAAATTTAATTATTAATACATTTAATTATTACAATTACTATTGTTTTCTTTTACTATAACTTTTATAAAATAATTGCAATTATTATCTATTGACTTGTATATTATTATATTAGAAAATATATATTAATAATATAAATGAAAATTTTTGTTTTAAAAAACACAAAATTTAATAATAATTTTTTTTAGAAAATTTAATATATAATATATAATAAATGAATATTTAATTTAAACAAAATAATAAGAATAATAATCAATAAACGACAACAGCCGTAATAAAATAAATAACAAAATAAATAAAAAATAAAATAAAAAATAAAAAATGATAACATAATAAACAATAATTAAAACAAAGAATAAAATAATAACAAAGAAATAGATGAAGGACAAAAAAAAAATATTATAATGCTTTTATTAAAACAATTTAAATATAAAAAATTTGATGATATTTTTACTTATTTTTTGATAGTGTTACCTATATTTTACACTATTAAATTAATGATATTCATATTTATATCATTATTTTTCACTAATTAAATTACTTCCATTACTTTATTATAAATAAACAAATTAATAAATCATTATTTATGATATAATATGAAAATTATAACCTATTTTTAATATTTCATAATTCTTTCATCTTTCCTAATTAAGCTCTTATAAATAAAAATGCATACGGTTTGTGGTAAAAAAAAAAAAATTTTTTTCAATAAAATTTTGTGTATTAATAAAAAATAGAGTGTTGCATTTCACAATGCTGTATTTCGCAATAGGGCGCATAATAAAGATTTGTGGGTTACGTATCGCAATTGGGCCATAATTAAATAAATAATTAAATAAATAAAAATATAATATATAAAAGATATAAAATTATTTAATAATATTTTATTTATTTTTTATTTAATAATATTTTTTATTTTCTTTTAAATATTTTAATAATAATTGAGTATTTTTTGAATTTTTTTTAATATTTTAATAATATTGAATATTTATTATTTAATATTTTAATAAGTAATAATTTTTTTTTATGGCATACAATTTGTAATTAAATAATAAAATATTTATTTATTTCTTTATTTATTTATTTGTTTGTTTGTTTGTTTGTTTCTTTTTTCTATTCATTTATTTATTTATTTTTATTTATTTTATTTATAACGTGGCTTTCATAAATTGTATTAAAAAAAATTATTTTTTAATTTATTTATTATGTGCCTCATTTCGTATTGCGAAATGCCATTGCAAAATGCAACATATTCTAATAAAAATTATTTTTAATAAACCTTTAAATTAGTTTATAAAACTTTAATTTAAAGGACCAATAAAAACTAATTTGTTTATTTTGTCCAAAAATTAATTTGCCTATTTTGTCCAAAAAATAAATCTATATTTTCTTAAAAATAGTAAAAATACATTTTAAAAAAAATGTTTAAATTATCATTATTTAAACATAATAAATGCAATATTCATTTATTAAATACATATAATCTATAAATAAATATAATAAATTTTTGTATATATTATTTATAATAATAAAAAAAATTGTTATTATTTTGTTCAAAAAGAATGCATTTCAAATAAATGTTTATTTATTATTGTATTGTTATGATAAGATTTATTTATTAATAATAAATCCTAATTAAAATACCAAATATTTAAACACATAACGTTATTGTTTTATAAAATATTTTTTCAGTTAGTCTTCGATAACATTCAAATGCCTATTTTTATAAAATATTTGTGTTTTATTTCCAAATTTATATTTGATATTTTATCATTTTTTTATTTTATTGTTATTAAGCCACATTCCTAATCCTTTAATAATTTCGCTTTACTTTTTTGAAATTTGTATCAAAAGAATGTTCACAAATTATTCTAAGATTAAAAAATAGTAAAAAATATAATAACAGAAATATATTTATTTATTATTATTTAGAACAATAACAACATCAATTTTAAAAAATTGTAAGTAACAATGGAAAAAAAAATATAATATACTAATGATTAATTAATCATTTATTAAATAAAATTTTTAATTAATTTTCTACGAATCAAGATTTAAATAATTAAATATTTTTAAAAAATTTAATAAAAGAAATTTTAATTTAAAAAAAATAATAGGAATAATAATCAATAAATGACAACAGCCGTAACAAAATAAATAACAAAAATAAATAATAAATAAAATAAAAAATAAAAAATGATAACATAATAAACAATAATAAAAACAAATAATAAAATAATAACAAAGAAATAGATGAAGGAAAAAAAAACATTATAATTCTTTTATTAAAACACTTTAAATATAATAAATTTGATGATATTTTTATCATTATTTTTTACTAATTAAATTACTTCCATTACTTTATTATAAACAAATCATTTTTGGTATATGATAAATAAAAAGAATTATAATCTATTTTAAATATTTCATCATTCTTTCATAAATTAAGTTCATATAAAATAAAAAAATGCACATGGTTTTTGGGAAAGAAAAAAAAAATTTTTTTTTTAATATAATTTTGTATATTTATAAAAAATTATTTTTAATAAATTTTTTTTAACTTTATTATATAAATTTTTTTTAATTTAAAGAATCATCTGTAATTTAAAGAACCAATAAGAATTAGTTCTTTGATTTTAAAGAAAAAAAATGAATTTTTTTTAAAAAAAAAAATAAGAATACTTTTTTATTGATTTATTTTAAAACAATACAAAATATTTATAAATACATTATAATAATTGATTACACGTCAAGAAATATATGATGATGATTACTATTGTCGTGGAAAATATCCATTATTTTTTTAATTTTTTTTATTTAAATAATAAATCATCCAAATTTTCTTGAACATCCCAACATCAATAATAATAACGGTAATCAAGACAATAATAGCCATAACAATAATAATAATAATCTATTCTAATTCTTACTAGTTGTAATGAATATGAGTTATTCACATATACTAGGTTATTGTTGTTGTAGTAATTAATAATGAATAAAATAACAATATTAAAAAAATTAGAATAAAATATATGAATTAAAAAAATAATTATTCTGAACTTATTTTATTTGTATATGATTTTTATATTTTATTATATTATTATTTTATTTTTTTATTCATAAATGGGTAAATATTCTTCACAACTTAAATTTTATTTATTTATTTATTTATTTATTTATTTATTTATTTATTACTTATTTTTTTTTAACTCATATAAACTCCCAATACACAAAAAAGAAACGTTAATAAAGCATTTAAACTTAACCCTTTATTTTTATTACTTTTTTTTTTTTTACTTTTAACTACAATTTCTTTTATTGATAAGTTTAAAATTTATATATTTTATCGATTAAAAAACTTTTTTTATATTTATTATTATTAATTATTATTATTATTATTATATAATGATTTAAAATTTAATATTTAAAATTAATGATTGAAATAATTTAAATAATTTATTAAAATAATTTATAAAAATAATTTATTAAATTTTTCATATTTTTTATTTTTCATATTTTTATTTTTCATATTATTTAGTATTTAATTATTTAATTATTTATTGATTAATTTTATTTATTTGTATTCTTTTATTTGCATTTTATCTATTTATTTATTTATTTATTTTATTTTATTTTATTTAATTGTTAATTTTTTATTTTTGTAATCACATCATCTCTTGTTCTTTTTAAAGTTTAAAGTTAAACTGAAAAAGAAAAGAGTAAATAAAAAAAGTACTATTTTTTTTTAATAAATGAAATATATAAATTTTTTATATTTAAATGTATACATATATATTATATTTATTTCTTTAAATATCATATTTATAATTACTAAGTAATTTAATTATATATATTATATTATTATATATTCTATATATACTGATTGATTTAACTTTATTTTTATTATAAATAATATTAAAATAATATATAGAATAATCTATATATAATGAAAATGTAATTTTAATAATATATATATATGTATATGTATGTATTTTAATTTTATTAATATTTGTTATTATAATTATAAATATATATTAATTAATATTTTAATATATAATAATTATTAATATTAATAATAATATCTATAATTAAAAACAATTTAAAATAATATTACATTATTTTAATTTATACGACCACCACAACCACTGTAATAATTACTTAAACATATGTATAACCAACTATATGGGTTGGTATTACAAATTCTACATCCTTTGTTAGTTTTCTGAAGTGTTGCTGAACCTGACCATGACCATACTGAGCAGAAATTGGGATCATTACAAGACATTTCAACATCATAACATTTATTTGATTGACGAGCTTTCCAATAATTGGTTGAGCTGCATGGTTGAACACCACTATAATTGTCACCAGTACCTGCTAATGCAAACTCAAAAAAGCATACAATGAACAAAGAGATTTGTATTAATAATTTAGAGAATCCAATCATGATAAATATTATCTCTTTAAAATAATGAATATTATAATAAAAATAAATTGTTTTAAAAGAAATTTAGTTTTTTAATTATAAAATTTTATTAAATTTTATTTTTTAAACTATTATAAAAATCGATTTTTTTTGTAAAAATATCTTCTATTTATATTTTTTCCTAATTACATTCTAATATATTTTCTTATTTAGTTATAATATATTTCTATTTAAATTTTCTTCAATAAACTAATAATATATTTTCTCTATTTAATTATAATGTATTTTTATTTAAAACTATTCTAATAAATCTTATTTAATATTAAGATATAAACTATCACTAAATTTAGTGAACTAAAATTATTAATTCAAATTAATAGTAATTAATTTGAATTATTTACATTTATTATTTTTATTTATTAAGTATATTTAATTTAATCCTTTAATAATTCTGTTTTACTTTTTTGAAATTTGTATCAAGAAATGTTCACTCATTATTCTAAGATGGAAAAATAGTAAATAATTACAGAAAATTATTTATTATTACTTAGAACAATGATTTTAAAAAATGTAACAATGGAAAAAAAATATAATATACTAATGATTAATTAATCATTTATTAAATAAAATTTTTAATTAATTTTCTACAAATCAAACTTTAAATAATTCTCTATAATAATAATTTTTTTTAAAAAATTTAATATAGAATATATAATAAATGAATACCTTTTCGGATGTTCCACTTTTGGTACGTACATCCGCACTTTTACTTAGAATTATGCCTACTGTTAGTGGCCAGATCTGGTCATTATTCAATAGGTATCCCAACAATCTAACCAAGAGCGTCGAAGCTGACAATTCAGTAGGACAAGACAGTAGGTCACACGCATCTAATAATGATAATAACTTTCCAACTTGATTTAATTTAATAATATACACTATACCATATGAAGTAATTATAAATTATTACTATCTATTAAATAATAAATTATTATTCTTTATTAGATTAAGTTTTAATATGTACAATTACTTTATAACATGTACTTTTTAAATTAAATTTAAATAAAATTTTCATTATTTTATTGCCAAAAAAAAAAAAAAAAAAAAAAAAAAAAAAAAAAAAAATAAATGAATATTTAATTTAAAAAAAATAATAGGAATAATATTCAATAAACGACAACAGCCGTAACAAAATAAATAACAAAAATAAATAATAAATAAAATAAAAAATAAAAAATGATAACATAATAAACAATAATAAAAACAAATAATAAAATAATAACAAAGAAATAGATGAAGGAAAAAAAAACATTATAATTCTTTTATTAAAACACTTTAAATATAATAAATTTGATGATATTTTTATTTATTTTTTTGATATTGTTACCTATATTTTACACTATTAATTTAATTATATTAATATTTTTATCATTATTTTTTACTAATTAAATTACTTACATTAACTTTATAATAAATAAATCATTTTTGGTATATGATAAATAAAAAGAATTATAATCTATTTTAAATATTTCATCATTCTTTCATAAATTAAGTTCATATAAAATAAAAAAATGCACATGGTTTTTGGGAAAGAAAAAAAAATTTTTTTTAATATAATTTTGTATATTTATAAAAAATTATTTTTAATAAATTTTTTTTAACTTTATATATAAATTTTTTTTAATTTAAAGAATCATCTGTAATTTAAAGAACCAATAAGAATTAGTTTTTTGATTTTAAAGAAAAAAAATTGTTTAAGTTTATTATAATTATTAATATATTTGTACTTTAAAATGTATGATTCATTATTAAATACATATAATTTATAATAATTTTTTAATTTAAAGAACCAATAAAATTAGTTTTTGATTTAAAAAAAAAAAATGTTTAAAATGATTATTATTTGTACTTTAAAATGTATGATTCATTATTAAATATATATAATTTATAAATTAATATATAAAAAATTTTTTTTTGAACATATTATTTATATAATATTATATATAATAATCATTAATAAAAGCGTAATAAATGTTTTTATACACAATATAATACTAAAAATATTAATAATTATTATAATAAAAAAAAAGTTCTAAATTATAATTAAGTGGTTTCTTTGGTAACAGTAACCATTATTCCTATGTGGATTTGTAATGATTATTGGATCCATTATTAAATTAGTGTTTAAAGTTCATCTAAAATATATGAGAATTACCATTTTTTTTTTTAAAAAAAATAAAAATACTTTTTTATTTATTTATATGTATGTATTATTACCGTTTGTTTTCTTTTTTCCTCATATTTTTCCTATGTATTAATTTCATTTTATTATTAATTCCATTTTTTCATACTTTTCATTTTCCTCTTATGTATATTAAATCCATGTTTTATAAATATATTACGAACTTATACACTACATATGTAATAATTTTTATTTTTATTATATTTTATTTTTATTTTAGACAAAGAAGTAAAAATAAATTTCCATTATTTTATTAATTGTTAAATATTATTAATAATCATTATAAAAAGTATAATAAATAAATAAATAAATAAATTAAATACATTGTTTTTCATTTTATTTTTTTTTCTGTTGTTTCCATTATTTAATTATATATTTATAATTTTGCGATTATTAATATATATTATAATAATATTTTAAAAAAAAATAAATTAAAATAGAAATTAAAAAATAAACTTTACAGATATTTTTTATAAAAAACCAATAATAAAAATTAATTATTTTTAATTTTTTTTTATCTTTTAAATCATTAACATAATATTTAAAAGGTAAAAAAAACCCTTCTTAATCATCATTTAAATATTTAAACACCATTTTCCATTCTGAAATCAACAAAAACTACCACAGTATTTCCGGAGGAACAACATGGATAACCAGTTTTAATGTAACCATCTGAAGTAGATTTAACAGTAGATATAGGTGTTACTGAAATAGTATTGTAGGATCAATCATATCACACTATTATCTATTTTCCTCACCTCATTTTTCATTTTCATCAATTTCAATGACCTTAGTATTTTGATCAGAACAACATGGACGACCTAAATATTCAAAATAGCAATTAGATGAATTAGGTTTAATATCAGATGTGATTGTTGTACTAGGTAAAAAGGTTTTTTTAGGGTTATAATTAGTATCAACTAAATCAGGATTATTTTGAATAATACTATCAATAGAATCAATGATTTTTCCATCATCATTTAATTTTTCAATAATTCATTCAGAATATTCACTCTTATTTGTTTCAAAATTTAAAGTCTTACCGTACAAACAATGATCGGTAGGATCCACATTATTCTTTATACAGATATATTTATTATCAACGATTTTGAAGTGAATATAATAATTAATTTGATCGTCGGCTTTGCTAAATTCAACCATTCTTGCATTTTGAGAATTCATAACATATAAACATTTATAATTAGTTTTTACTAAATCTTATTTATTACTTTGCTTATTAGTTACAAATTTACATTGAAGACATGCTTTTATTTCTAAATTATTATTATCTCGAATATATTTAAAAAGTGATTATAATCAAAATCTGTAAAAACGGTCTAACTATCTATTTGAATTTTGTTACTTTTATATTCTTTTCTATTAAAATTACTTTCATAAATTTTATGTGTAAGATCATTAGTTGGAAAATATAAAATAAACCATTCATTATGAAATGTTGGTTTTTCTTCATCAATATAATCAGATAAATTATTATTTATATATTTAGTTTTTTCAGATATATATTGTATTGTTTCACGACAAAAACGCTGTACAATTACATAAGCACTATTTCCAATTTCCAATTTGCTTAATGCTACATTCATAAAAATAATGGTAAATACATCTTTATTTGCTGTATCATAAAATTTATTAGTTATAGGATCATTTATTCCATAAACTGTAATTTTTTTCTTATAATTTCCATTTGATTCCGTTGTTTTATCACTCCTAGATGGAATTTTATGATCTAGCATTTCTTGTACTAATTTCCATTTATCTTCTTCATCTAAATTATAATTATCTTGAAAACTATAGTTACCAACTACCACTGGATAGCATTCTTCACCAGTATTAGCTATAGTGCCATAATATTTACAATCTCCCATATCTGGTATATCTAATTTAAGACCAATCCTGATATTATTATTATTACTACCCTTATATACATAATCAGGACGTGTAAGTATAACTATACTACCATTTGCAACACCAAGTGTTGGAATAGTTTTTTCTTTATAAAAATAACTATTATATTCTTCACCAAATACTTTTTTAGTATTTAAAATACTAACCTCTTCTAGTTTTTCAGCTAAATCTTCAAATTCATAATTTATTAATTCACTTCTAAAATACAAATCTTCTAAAGCATTCCATGTTGAAACTAATCCACCTGATATAAATGATTTACTCTTATATCTTTTACACAGATATACTTTTGTACAGTCACTATTAGCGAACATATAAGTTGTTGTAGAAACATTATCTAATTCAAGATACGAACCTGTAAATCTTGTGCCTCTACTTATACTACAATAAGTACAATTAATTAAAATAGGTATGACGATGATAAATAATAATTTCATATTTAATAATATATAATTATATTATTTTATTTTTTGTATATTTATTTATAGAATAATCATTTTATAAATAATAGTTACATTTTTTTCTCCTATTTATAAAATAATAAAAAAATAAAATATTTATATCATAACTCTAATATGTAATTAAAATACATATAATATGTAATAATTTAATTATTTTATTTGAAAACTACTTTATATAAAATACTATCTAATTATATCAATTATTAACTAATATATTGACAGTTGCAGTATAAAAAAGAAAAATAGAGATATAAAAAAATTATTTGTTAAAATAATGATAAAAAAAATGTCAGATAAAGTAGTTAAATTTATTGATAAATATTAATTAATATGTAACATAGTTAATAGTTCTAATATTTGATATAGTTAAAATTATAATATTATCAATTATAGTATTCGTTTATACAATGTATTTAACGAAATATACTTTTAAAAAAAAAAAAAAGTTAAACAATAAATAATATTTATTTATCAATTTTTTTATATTTTTTAATACAACAACGATAATTAAGACAAATGAAAGATATAATTACAATTATAACAACAAATATTGTTAAACAAAAAACAGATACCAGATTTCTAGCAAAAGAAGCTGTATCATTAGGAACTTTTACAAATGAACTACATAATCCTTTACGACAACGTTCAGAAGAACATTCATTATCATTACTACATGATTGGCTATAGGTTTTACCACAATGTATATGTGAAAATTCAAATACAGCAAAATATTTATAAATAATATCACAATGTTCTATTCTTGATTCTTCATTAAAAACACAATAATTATCAATGCATTTATTAAAGAAACATTCAGAATCCGAATTACATGTAACATGAGCTCTAACAGTACCTTCAGAATAATTATAAATACGACTTTTTACACAATTTTCATTATTTTTTAATTTTAAAAGAAAATAATATTTAAAAATAAAATAAAATTAAATATTTAAATATATTCTATTTTATCTATTTCATATATTATTTTATATTTTATATTTTATTTTATATTATATTATTTTGTATTTTGTATTTTATTATATTATATTATATTATATTATATTATATTATATTATATTATATTATATTATATTATTTTATATTATTTTATATTTTATTTTATATTTTATTTTGTATTTTATATTATATTATATTATATAATATTTAATAATTATATTTAAACAAAATTTTTTTAGGATTCTCTTGATAAACAGAAATAAAAATGGAGTACATCCATTTTTATTAAATAATAATAAATAATAATCACCTACCAAAAATAAATTAAGTAAAATTTGCCAATTTAAAATATATTATACATTAATTGTAATGCTGGTGTAACAAAAAGCGTTATGATTTTTACGCTAATTAATAATCTTTGAATTTATTATTAAAAAAAATCTTAACATAATTAAAAAAATATTTAAAATTATTTAATAAATAAATAAAAATATAAAAGTGAACTTTAATTATTAAATAATTTTATATTTATTATAATACAAAAAAAAAATGTATATATATATATATAACAAAATGATTTTTTAAAACTAATATTTATTAAAAATAATAAAAAAAAAATATTATCAAAAAAAAAAAAAAATGTATAATAAATCATTATTGATATATTTTATTTTTATTATTACTTATGTTCAAATTATTTATTCTTATGTTTTAAGTTATACTTATGATAATATTACTGATTATGATAAGTATTCAAAGCATATATATACTTATGATAAAAATAAAATTTTAAAAAAGAGTGAAGCTTTAAAAAGTGAAGGTGATTATTATATTAACTATTTATGTAAAAATGATATTTGTATTCCAGTAAGCACTGATATTTCAAAACCATTTGCGGAAATTCCAGATGAAAAAGGTAATATAAAAAGATATATTATTCAATCTTCTTATTATAATAAGAAATATTTAGAAAATATGTATGAAGGACGTAGCAATTGTACATCCACCAATGAACATGTAAACAATCAAAGTAACGAAAATTGTTACACTGGCATTCTTATTTCTTGTGAATGTAATTCAGATTCCCAATGTATAACTAATAAATGTATTGATGGCTTTTGTATTTTTAATAAAGAAAATCCAACTGAAATGTGTACTTATAATTATAGTTTTTCAATTATTTTTGGTGGACATTCATATATGTATTGTGGTAAAGTAACAGGTGATATATGTAAAAGAAATAAAGAATGTGCGTCATATAATTGTTTTAAATATGAAAATAAAACTGTTTGTGCAACGCCAAATAGACCTTCAGGTGGGGAATATATTCTTGTTCTTGTTGCAATGTATTATTTAATTATTATAATTATGTTTATTTTAATTAGTTTATGTTTGTGTTATTGTATTAAATTAATAATAAAAAATAAACATAAAAAATTTAAAGATTAAAAATTCTAACATTTGATAAATACTATTAATTATTATTAAATTTAATAATTATTTTAATACATGTTTTAATTTATATAACTTATTAATATCAATTCAAAACATTTATTAAATTAACATTAATATTTTTTATTTATGAAATATCAATAATTTATTATGATAATAATTGTCAAAATAGTAATATATGTATTATGATGAATATTACATGATATATAATATTAAAATATAAATTATTAAAAAATATTAAGTTCAATATTATAAATCTATAGTATTTTAAATAGTAAAAGTTATAAAATCAATTACATTATATAATTATTAATAATTGTATTTATAGTTGTACTTATATTTATATTTATATTAATATCTATAGTTGTTATTGAAAAAAATATTAAAATAAAAAATAAATATATAAATGATATTTATTATTATTTAATTAATATAATAATCTATTAAATTATTTAACTCATTACAATTTTATTAATATTAGTTTAAACTAAATAAATATTTAGATAAAAAAAAAAAAAATTATTGATAGTAATTAAGAACAATAATTCCAATCAAAATAAATCAAATAGTAAAATTCAAAAGTGAATAATCTAAATAATGTAAATCAGTATGAAAATGCTATTACAATTTTATATTTACTAATTATCATTAAAAATTTAATATATAAAATTCAAAAATTATATATAACCTTTTATAAAAATATTTTTTATTCTTATTATTTTTATTTCTATTTTATTTTATATAGTCAAAATATATATAATTATTTATATTTAATTTTAATTAGTAATATAAAAAAGTATTATTTAAATATAAAATAAAATTAAATATTTAAATATATTCTATTTAATCTATTTCATATATTATTTTATATTTTATTTTATATTTTATTTTGTATTTTATATTTTATATTATATTATATTATATTTAATAATTATATTTAATAATTATATTTAAAGAAAATTTTTTTAGGAATCCCTTGATAAACAGAAATAAAAATGGAGTACATCCAATCTAAATAATAAATAAAGTAAAATTTGCCAATTTAAAATATATTATACATTAATTGTAATGCTGGTGTAACAAAAAGCGTTATGATTTGTACGCTAATTAATAATCTTTGAATTTATCATTAAAAAAAAATCTTAACATAATTAAAAAAATATTTAAAATTATTTAATAAATAAATAAAAATATAAAAGTGAACTTTAATTTTTTTAAATAATTTTATATTTATTATAATACAAAAAAAATGTATATATATATATATATATATAACAAAATGATTTTTTAAAACTAATATTTATTAAAAATAATTAAAAAAAAATATTATCAAAAAAAAAAAAAAAATGTATAATAAATCATTATTGATATATTTTATTTTTATTATTACTTATGTTCAAATTATTTATTCTTATGTTTTAAGTTATACTTATGATAATATTACTGATTATGATAAGTATTCAAAGCATATATATATTTATGATAAAAATAAAGTTTTAAAAAAGAGTGAAGTTTTAAAAAGTGAAGGTGATTATAATATTAACTATTTATGTAAAAATGATATTTGTATTCCAGTAAGCACTGATTTTTTAGAAGAATTTGCGGAAATTCCAGATGAAAAAGGTAATATAAAAAGATATATTATTCAATCTTCTTATTATCATAAGAAATATGATAAAAAAACATATGAAGGACGTAGCAATTGTACATCTACCAATGAACAAATAAACAATCAAAGTAATGAAAATTGTTACACTAGCGTTCTTATTTCTTTTGAATGTAATTCAGATTCCCAATGTATAACTAATAAATGTATTGATGGCTTTTGTATTTTTAATAAAGAAAATCCAACTGAAATGTGTACTTATAATTATAGTTTTTCAATTATTTTTGGTGGACATTCATATATGCATTGTGGTAGAGAAATAGGTGATATATGTAAAAGAAATAAAGAATGTTCGTCATATAATTGTTTTAAATATAAAAATAATAATATTTGTGCAAGGCCAAAAAGACCTTCAGGTGAGGAATATATTCTTGTTCTTGTTGAAATGTATTATTTAATTATTATAATTATATTTATTTTAATTAGTTTATGTTTGTGTTATTGTATTAAATTAATAATAAAAAATAAACATAAAAAAATAAAAGATTAAAAATTCTAACATTTGATAAATACTGTTAATTATTATTAAATTAAATAATTATTTTAATACATGTTTTAATTTATATAACTTATATATTAATATTAATTCAAAACATTTATTAAATAAGCATTCATATTTTTTAATTATGAAATATCAATAATTTATTATGATAATAATTATCAAAATAGTTATGTATTTCAAATAGTAAAAGATATAAAATCAATTACATTATATAATTATTAATAATTGTATTTATATTTATATTTATATTAATATCTATTGTTGTTATTGAAAAGATTATTAAAATAAAAAAAAATAATAAAAATCATTTATATATTTATTCTTTAATTAATATAATAATCTATTAAATTATATAACTCATTACAATTTTATTAATATTAGTTTAAACTAAATAAATATTTAGATAAAAAAAAAAAATTATTGATAGTAATTAAGAACAATAATTCCAATCAAAATAAATCAAATAGTAAAATTCAAAAGTGAATAATCTAAATAATGTAAATCTGTATGCAAATGCTATTAATATGCTTTATATAAAAAAAATTTTGTGAAGAATCAAAAAATAAAATTATATAATAAATTAATAATAATAAAAATAAGTCTATTTTTAAAAGAAAGGATAAATACGACAATAAAAGTTGATAAATAGAGTCTAAAAGTTTAGCTTTTTATCAAAATACACACACACAAACATTAAATAAAACACTCAGTATTTGTAATAAAATTAAAAGTATTTTTTTTTTTTTAATAGGATTTATATATAATTTTTGAATTTTATATTAAATTTTTAATAATAATTAGTAAATTAAATTTTTAATTTTTTTTTATTTCCTTAAAAAAAAAATAAAAATTATAATAAAAATTATATCGATTAAAAATAGTAATTAAATTATAAATAAAATAAAAGTTTAAAAAGCAATAAATATTCTTTTTTTAAAAGAAAAAAATATAGATATATATACATTCCATAAAATGATTTTTTGTTTATTTAATTTTAATAAATAAATATATATAATATAATATAATATAATATAATATAATATAATATAATATAATATAATATAATATAATATAATATAATATAATATATATATACATGTTTTAAATATTTTTTAAAATATTAATTATCATAGATGATAATGAAATATATAATAAAGATTTTTTTTGTTTTATTAAAATTATTTTTTAATATTACGTTTTTATTTTTATTTTTTCTTTTTATCATTTTTATCTATTTTTTTTAATAAAGTTATTCCAAAAATATTAAATATTCGAAAAAAATTTATTAAATTAAAAAAACCAATTAATTACTTTAAAAGATTTATGATGGCTTTTATTTATTTTTATTTTTTTATTTAATTTATATTTTATTTATATATTGCTATTTTTTTATTGTTTTTAATTTTTTTTTCTTTTCTTTTTTATTAATTTATAATTATAAGAATTTACATATATACATTATATAATTAAGTATTGTAATATATCATGTATTGCAGATCACGTAATAAACGTTAATATATATATAATACAGAGAGAGTAGGAATGGAATACATTAAAGTAAGGTTTTGATTCGTTGTACATAGCATTAAAGACATTATTTTTATGTATGTAATTTTTATACAATTAGATATTTTTGTATTTCGGTACATTACCTTTTTTTTTATATTATCATTTATCTCATGTATTTTATTATTTTTTACTCATGTAAACTATTTATACACAGAAAAGAAACGAAATAAAACATTTAAAACCTTACCTATAATACAAGGTTAATATTTAATGTGTAAATAATGACACTAAAAAAATAATATAATATATATTATAAATAAATAAGTTATATTTATTTATTTATTTATTTATTTATTTGTTAATCTATCTATCTATCTATCTATTTATTTATTTATTTATTATATATTATTTTAGTTTTCCTTTTTAATATCTATACTGAAATTAAAAAGCGAATATTATATAATATAGTTATTTTGAAAATATTTAAATGTCAGTTGAATATAACAAATACAATATTCTTTTATTCTGAATTCAAAATTTTTATTTTTTAAATATTTAATTATATAATTATTTCTTAATAACAAAAATATATGTAAAATTTAAAATATTCGTACGTCCTTTTGTCTTTTGTATGTAAAAATAAAATTTTGATATAATAATAATAATTATAATAACAAAAATATAAATTAAAATCTTTATTATTTCAATATTTCCTACATATATTGAATTATTTAGTATATCAGAATAATTTAGTACATAATAAATATATAAACTATAAAAAATTTTCCTTTTTTTTTTTTTATTGTTTTTGCTTTTTTTTATATGTATCAACACCTTTTCAAGTAAATATTTCATAAATTCTACTTGATTACTATAAATAGCTTTATATAATAAAAAATATTTATTTAAAGAAATTATAATTTATTTTATACTTAAATTTTAAGATAAATGGTATAATATTATTATTAAAAATAATCAAAAAACTAATAATTAGTTATTATTTTATTTATTGTTAAGCTATTATTCAAAGATTTATTATTTTTTTATTTCTATTTTACATTATTCTTTATCTTTTTTATTTTTTTTTAATAAAGATATATCAAAGATTAAATATATATATCATTAATGTATTTTTTTCTTAAAAATATAAAATATTAGAATTTTTTTATACATTAAATTATATATACTATTTATTTATTAATTATTTATAAATACTTTATTACTTATTCCTTTAGTTATATATTAAAATAATTTATTAGTTAAAATAACTAATAAATTATTTTAACTAATAAATTTATTGATAAGAAATGTAACAAAAAAATTAATTAAAACTTTTATAATTTCCTGAAACATAAAAATTATATTTATATTAAAATAATTTTTAAAAGAAATAAACAATAGTAAAAAAAAAATTAAAAATAAAATAAAAAAAAGTTTATTATAATTAAAAGTAAATAATTAGAATGTTTTTTTTTTTTTTTTTAAAGTAACTTTAAAAAAAATGTATCCATAAATGGAAAATTTTATGGTTCATCATCATTATTAATTAAATTTTTTAATTTTTTTGTGCCTAAATTTAATAAAATAAAAAAACATTAATAAATATTAATAAGTATTAATTAAAAAAAAAAAAAAAGTATAATATTGTGTAATTATTATACTTTTTTTTTTACTATTGTTTATTTCTTTTAAAAATTATTTTAATATAAATATAATTTTTAAAATAAAAAATATGAAAAAAAAAAAAAAAAAAAAAGAAGACAAAATTATTTTTAATTAATAAATATTATGAAATATAATAAATAATAATAATATTTCATAAAAAATAATAAAAACTTAATATAATTGAATGATAAGAATTTAACATATAAATAATCATGTAAATATTATGAATATATATATATTATTTTTAAATATTTTATGTAAATATATATATATGTTAAATTAAATTTTATAATAAATATTTATATATATTTATTATTATTATCTATGACTAAAATATATTTTATTAATATTTATTTATTTAATATTTATTTATTTTAAAGAGAAAAAGAATAAAGATATATAAATATAATTTCAACTATATTCCATTTTATTTTTTTAATAACATTTTAGCCATAAATAATACAGTCAATATTTGTTGCTATTTTTTTTTATTTATTTTTTTACAAAGAAAAATAAAGTTAAAATAATATAAATTATTAATTTATTTAATGAAAATTAGTTATATCCATTTATTTTCAATTTAAAATAATAGTAAAAATTTTATAAATTAAAAGTTTTTTAAGTAAAACTATTGTTTTTAAATTGAAAATAAATGAAGTTAATTATTAATCATATGATTATAAAAACTATCACAAAAAGAAATATTTATATCAAAGAAAAAGTATATAAAGTACGAAATATTTCTTGTAATAAAAATAAAACAGTATATATAAAAAAAATAAGAATAATATTTATAAAAATATATTATTTATTTTTTATTATATATATTAATAAAAAAATATAACATTTCCGTATCAGCGGTTTTTAAAAAAATTGTTTTATTATATTTAATTCAGTCTGATTAATCCTAAAAATGAAGATTATTTCTCTCTACGTTATTACGATCCTAACATTGATGATTGAAGTTAGGGCAAATCCTGCAGCAGTCACAACATTACTTAATATTATTGGGGCAGTTTCTGGAATTGTCACAATAGGAGATTTTGGTTTTAAGGCTGGAAAATTTAAAGATGATAATTTTAATATGATTGACTATGATGATTGTGAAACTCTTTATGTTTGCCCTGGTGATCATACAGAGGTATGTAGTAAGGCCCCATTGAGGTTAAGATACAAAAGTTCACAAGGTCATTTATTTGATGTTAGAGCCTATGAGAGATTTGGAGAAGCCCGTACGACATGGACTGAGTGTGCTATGGTATGGCCAAGACAGAATGGTCAAATTGCAACATGTCATTATGTTAAATTTTGTTCAGGAGAACCTGAGAGTGGACTCTCTGTTGTTGCTAATAATAATAAAAATACCAAAGAGATATGGGTTGGTCCAACCTATTTTAAGTATCTTAAAGAATGTTATTTGAAATCATGTACACCAGAACGCTTTAAGGAACTAGGTCGAAGAATGGCTAAAGCTTTACAAGAAAAGAAAAGAAAAGATTAAACAGAGTAATTAAAAATAATAAAATTAAAATAAAAATTAGCTTTTAAAGTTAATTAGAGTTAATTCTATTCTTTTATTAAAGTATGTAGAGTTAACGCTGTATGTGATTTTTTCTTTAAACTCTCTAAATGGATTATTTTTTCTTTAAATCACATTAAATTAAATAAATTAAAAGAAAGTAGAATAATGAGTGTTGTCTAATTATATATTAAAATCTTTCACTTGGAGATTATAGTTTAATCTACACTCCTTACACAGTCCATTTTAATTAAAAAAATTGAAATAACATAAAAATAAATACTATAATTAAAATAAAGATGATAAAAATAAAAAATTAAAATAAAAAATAAAAATTATAAAAAATAAAAAATAAAAATAATAAAAATAAAAATAAAAATTAAAATAAAAAATAAAAATTATAAAAAATAAAAATAATAAAAAATAAAAATAATAAAAAATAAAAAATAATAAAAATAAAAATTAAAATAAAAAATAAAATTAAAAAAAAAAAATAAAAATTATAAAAAATAAAAATAATAAAAAATAAAAATAATAAAAAATAAAAAATAATAAAAATAAAAATTAAAATAAAAAATAAAATTAAAAAAAAAAAATAAAAATTATAAAAAATAAAAATAATATAAAAAAAATTAAAATATAATATATATATATATGGAATTTATTAATACGAAATACTTTTAAATTTTTTTTTGTTAATAATTTTTTTTGTAACTTATTAACTTGAATTTTTATCTTTGCTAATATTTATTTAATTGCTAATATTTATTTAATATATATATTGAACATTAAATAAATTATTATATTAAATAAATTATTATAAAAATTGTTATTATATTTTATTTAATATAATAACAATCTTTATAAACAAATTTTAAATGTTATATCTTTTTTAAAAGTAATTTTTTTTTTATTTATATATAATTTATTCAATTAAAATAATAATTTTTTAATATTTTTTGAATATTATAGAATAAAATATTAATTTTACTTTCATTAAATAATACATTAATATTTATAAGGTAGAGATGGTAAAACCCCATTATTTAATATATCTTTAATTGTAAGTGAAATTTTAGTTAAATATATAATTGAACGTTTGGGTTTAACCCTTGTTTATAACTTCTATTATTATTATAATTCCTCTTCTGAGGACCTGTACTTCCATTCATTTGGAATGCTCAGAAGAGGGTAAATGCCTGTCGATACATGGCGACGTTAAGGGCATTTTATGAAGTCTCCTAAATAATTGTTCTTTTTTCTAATAATATGTATAAGCTGGATATGCAGGAAATGAGATATTTGTATTTTCTTTTAAATTTACCTTTCATGTATTTCTGTATATTATCACTGTATGAATCCATTGTAATTGCGTTAATTATTGTATGAGCTTGATTCACTCAAATGCATGTGCTTATACTTTATTAGAATTTAGAATAGTTATTTTTGAGTTCTTCACCTTTAACTTTTTTTTAATTTCATGAATTTAAGAATTTACAAGATTTCAAATATATTTACATTCGCAAAAAGAGATTTTATAACAACTATCAATATTCTAAAAGTGTTTTTATAATAGTGTAAAGAAGATAAACAATTGTAAAATTTAAACAACAGTGAAAAATTTACATTCAGTTATTACTAGTCTACATTTTTTTTAACTCGATCTTTTTAGTTTAAAAAAAAAAAAAAAAAAAAAAAAAAAAAAAATATATATATATATATTTTAGTTTTGCACTTTCATTTTTCTTTTTTATTTTTTTCAATATTAAATATATATAATCACAATGGTACGGAATTTTTATAATAGTAACGAAAATAGTAATGTGTTTGTTCGTGGTTTCCGTTGTTATGGAATTGATATTAACAACACTAGCATTATCTTCATCAATGGCCTTCACTCATGGACCAATGCATATATGATGGATTTTCTGGAATCGAAATTTAAGGAGTTCAACAAGTACATTCTTTCAGTTAAACGATCTATGTGTTCTAGAGGTTGGTATTTTAGGATCAAGGTTTTATCATCTGACTTCAAATTTGATGATTTCAAAAAGAAATTTGTATCACATATCTCAAATGCTCGCTTGTCGTATAGTAATTGCACTCATTATATTCGTAAAAGATCACTTCAACAGACCAGAAATCAACTATTTTCTTCTTCAACAAACTTTAATGATTCAATCAATAACCAAAGTAATTCTACAACAAACTTTAATGATTCAATTAATAACCAAAGTAATTCTACTACAACATCCTCACAATCTAATACTTCAGATTCTTCTCAACGCAACTCATTAGTTAGTATACACTCTAATCTCAACTCTCTTAATTCTATCAAAGATAAGTTTACTTTTTGTCTCAGTTGGAATACCAATGGATGGAACCATGAAAAGAAAGATAGTATCGAATACTTTATCACATTATTCAAACCTCTTTTCCTCTGTTTTCAAGAAACAAAGAATGGTTCTGGTTCCAATAGTAGTCAACCATGTAAAGTCACTATTCCCAATTACCGTTATTTTGTTAGAAGAGCCGTTGATAGTATTCCAGGCATGAGAGGTTTATTTTTAGGTTATCATAAATCTTGTCAAGCAATACTTGAAGAGAATTCATTTAATTACATTATTTCCTTAACCAATTATAATATCTACGACTCTAAATGCTCTGTTGGAAATGTATATATCCCCGTCAGCTCTCATTCTACACAAGTGAAGTGTGCTTTAGCAGAAGTTATTGAATGGCTTAATATTCATCGTGATCATGCTTCTATTCTTGTTGGGGATTTTAACATGAAAACAGTGGACCTTGAAGAAAAAATATCACAAATTAATGGTTGGATGATTTTACCTCTCAATAGTTCAAGAATCTCTTGGGTTCAAGGTAATCTATCTTCAGATATTGATCATGCTTTGGTTAATTATAAAATGTTGAACCTTATATCGTATGCTTCTTTTATTGATTATCACCCAGTCTCTGATCATAAACCAATGCTAGTATATTGTAAGAAAAACTTTGTTGATCTCTCCTTTACTCACCCAAAAAAGGTTGTTCAATGGAATAGAATTCGCTGTAAGGAAATGAAAAACGATATTGTTGACAATAACAAGTTTGCTATTTTAAATAATGAGATTTTTAATAATCCTTATCTTTCTATTGATGATCTAGTTGATAAGTTTATTGATACATCTAATTCAATTGCAGAGGATCTTGAAATTACATCTTCTACTGAAATTAGGAAATCAATGTTCCATATGTCACGTAATATTTACTGTCTTCAAAGAATTAAAAGCTTGAAGTATCGACAAATTAAAAAGAGCCATTTAGATTATGAACCTAATCAATTTATTATCCTTGTTGCATCTTATAATAAATTATGCCAATCTATTCATAAAAAATGTAATGAATTTAGAAGACAAAACTATTTATTTTGGATTAAAATAGGCTGCGAGGCTACCTTAAAAAATGACAGCAGAAAATCATGGTCATGGATTAAGAAGAATATTAAAAATAACAATCAGGAGTTATTTATACCTCATCCTATCAGAGACCACCAAGATAACTTAGTGTATAGTACTAAAGATCAATTAGATGTTTGGTGTAATTATTATAAGAAACTTAGTAATGACTCTACTGGACATAGCATGAATAAAAAATTCTGGAAGTATTCTCCCGCTATCAATCGTATAAAGAGTGGAAATAACATAGTATGGGATATTAACCAAGATATCAGCATTGAAGAAATCAAAAAGGCCATCCTTTCTATCCCTAACTTTAAAGCCTCGGGTCCCGACGGTATCCCTATTGAATTTTATAAAGCTTTAATTCCTGATTCCTCTTCAGATGACTCTGCAAATAATGATTCCTATATTCCGGCTGGTCTTAGTTGTTTCCATTTCTTAATTAATCGTATTTGGAATGGTGATTTTCCTATTTTTTGGAATAATGCATCCATTGTTTCTATCCCAAAAAAAGGCGATCTTTCTAATTGTGATAACTATCGTGGTATCTCTCTTATCAATAATGGTATTAAGATTCTTTCGAAAATTATTGCTTCTAGAATTTCTGAATATGGTATAAGTCATGGATTCATTAGACCAGAACAATTTGGCTTTCGGAATAAGGAAGAATGTATTAGTCTTTTTATCTCTATTCTTTCTATTTGTCAAAGACGTAAATTCAAAGGGGAAGATACTTATTTAGCTTTTCTGGATCTTAAAAAAGCTTACGATTCTGTGCCCATCTATAACATTTTATCGAAAATTTATACCCTTGGTATACAAGGAAAATGCTTTCAATTTTTGGAGAACCTATATCTGTCTTCCAAAGCTTGTGTTAAAATTAATGGACAATTTTCCGATTCCTTCAGTATACTTAAAGGAGTTCGACAAGGATGTCCCTTATCTCCTATACTTTTTAATTTGTTTATCAACGACATCTTCAACGATTGCCTGCATAATGGTGTGAAAATAGATACTGAATATTGCTGTGGAGGATTATTTGCTGATGATATTGTTCTTTGTGCCCCTAGTAGATCTCGTATGAATAAACTTCTTCGCTCAGTTAGTAAATGGGCTAAGGACAATGAGATGACTTTTGGAATTAATAAATGTGCCACATTTGCTGTTAGACATGAAAATTCGGAATATATTCTTAGAGAAGACCCTACCTTTTATTTAACAGGAATCCCAATCCCTAAAACAGATTGTTATACTTACCTTGGTGTTCCCTTTCACAAATCTCTAGATTTAAAATTCGTTATTAGTAAAATGAAAAATAAAGTTAGTAAGGCTTTGTTTTCAATTCAAGGTTTTTTAAAAAATGATCTGATTCCTATTCCTCTTAAAAGAACTTTATTCTCTGCAAAAGTTATTGGACAAGTTTCCTATTACGCTCCTTTGCTTGGTTCTAACAAAAACAATACTAGTTCTACACAAACAATTATTAACAAAGGTTTTTATTGGATTTTAGGCTACTCGAAACCTAATTCTTTTGTTTCTATTTATTGCATCTCAAAAGAACTCAATATTCCTCCACTTTCTGGTAAATGTGCTTTAGCTCAGGTTAGATGTTTTAATAAGTGGAAGGACTCCAACTGCATTATCTCTAAGATAGTTAATAATGTTGCTACAACAAGAAAATGGACTTGGGACAAAGAAAGTAAAATATTAAATGATAAATTAAACAATATTTCATCCTCTTCTAAAGAAATTATGGAATTCTATTGGGACAGAGACATGAACAGTGATAAATCAATTAAAGCTAAAACTTATAAAATGTACAAATTTGAAGAATCAAGGAATTACTTAAAACTTAATCTAGAATATCCTGAATATAGCAAAGGTTTTCGGTGGATACTTAGGGCAAGATGTGGATATAAAATCGATGCTAGAGTTGCTAAAGCTGCAAAAATGATTAATAATTCTTGTCCTAATTGTTATTCATGTTGTTTCCATTGTGACAGTTATCAGAGAATTGATCATTGGTTTATAAATTGTTTCTTATTTAAAAATCTTCGTATTGATCACTTCTCTGATCTAGATAGAAATTTTTTTTATTTTTTAGATAGTCTTTTTAATAGTTTAGTTAGGACCAGTAATAACCCTAGTGTAGATAATAGAATTAATAGTATTGTTAAGGGTTATAAAAATAGTAATAATATGAGGTTTAATTGTATTAGTAATATAGATATATTAGGTAATAAAAAAATAGTTAATAGGTATAGTATTTATATTTTTTTAATTGGTGGAAGGGATTATGGTTTTAGTGATAGAATTAACGATAGTCCATACAAAATGGAATGGGAATGTTTGTTTAAGTGTCAGACTGAATCTGGTACTTATTCAAAATCCCCATTCTTGTTGCGATCTGCGGCTCTGTTGAATGATATCATGCCTGTTGTCTGTAAAAGACAACATATATTGTTCAATAAATTTAAAACCAACCTCTCCAGGAACGTCAATGCTGATAACACAGTAGGACAGCCTAGTAGGGCAAATGCCGATCCTATTTCCGACCCTAGTGGAATAGGATAGATCAATTTTACTTTAATTCTATATTTAGAATTAAGGGCTTGTATGGATTTATTGTTTTTAAATATTATTATACTATTTTTTTTCCCTCCAGTATTATTTATTATTATCTATAATATATTACTGGTTTTTATTTTTTTTTAGTAGTATCATTTTTTTTTCATTATGTGTTTTTTTTATGATTCATGTATTTTAATATTTAAATTCAATAAAGTTGACGTACAAATTGTGTGCCATAAAAAAAAAAAAAAAAAAAAAAAAAAAAAAAAAAAAAAAAAAAAAAAAATTATTAATTGTATATATAAAACATATACAACAATTTTTGAAAAACAATGATTAATATATTATATATTAGGTAAAATAATAAAATATAATATAAATTTATTCAGTATTCAGTATTCAATATTCATTATTGTTTTTTTTTAATTTATAGAAATAGAAATATGTTTATTTTAAATTTTTTTTTTTTTAAAATCATTTTATCAAGTGATTTTATTATTAATTAATTAAGTATGTTGTTAATTTAGTAAATAAAAAAATAGAACAGTTGAAAATTTTTCTTATTGAAAATATAATAAAGTAAAAACAAAAAAAAATATTAAATAAAATAGAAAATAATATATTTTATCGATTATATTGTATTAATTTTTGGTATATGATCTAAATATAAGGATTACATATTTATCTTAATATAAAACAGAAGTAGCTATTGAATCTTTAATAGTAGCAGTAATACTTTAAATATTTTTAATTAACGTTGGAACAATCAAAGGAGAAGTAATCATAGAATCATCATTATTTACATATTAATTTATTTATGCTTATATATATGTTGAATAAAGCTTTAATTATATACACACATAAATATTAACTAAAAAATATTCTTTATCAGAATGATTATAAACATCAAATAATATAATTCAAATAATATCCGAGAATATTATATAAATCATATTTACTATAATATTCTTTTGAATGAAATACTTCACAATTTTATGATAATCCTTCATAAATCAGATCAAAATTTTAATTAAATACATATTTATCATTTTGTAATGTATTTATATATATTTACATATAGGTTAATTTTTTTTATTTTTTCTTTTAAAACTTCATCACACTTTTTTTTAATATAAAAAATAAGTATTGTTACACAAAAATTTGTTATTAATAATATATTTATATTTTTTTTAAAAAATATCAAAAACTGTATAAAAAAAAAGTTTGTTATAATAATAATAATAATAAAAAGGATTATTTAATATTATTAAAGATTAAAGAAATAAATATAATACTACAAATTTACATGATATTACTAATTAATATTATTCAATCCTAAAAATAATTATAACAATATTAAAGTATATAATTTTATAATTTTTTTAATACATGTAAATTATGATTCAAAAAAAAAAAAAATATGGAAATACTATTATTTATTAGATTATTATTAAAGAATAAAAATATTTGAATTTTTTTTTTTGAATATTTTCTATAAGGAAAAAAATTCGATTTTTCATTTAGTTTAATTTAATTTTATATTTTTAATTTTTATATAAAGTTTTATTTTTTTACCTTCTTTCAAAGATTAAAAAGTTGTTTAGATGTTGTTGAATTAATCCATAGATTCGGAAAAATAAATGTTAAAAAATTATATTTAATAATTATATATAAAATTTAATAATTATATTAATTATATTTAATAATTTCATTACATTATGTTTTTGAAATAAATAAGTACATGAATTAATAAGTAAAGGAATAAATAAATAAATAGGTAAATAAATAAATGAATGAATGAATGAATAAAAAATAAATAAATAAATAAATAAATAAATAAATAAATGAATGAATAAATAAATAAATAAATAAATAAATAAATTAATAGTTAATAAATAATATTTTATTTATTATTAGTTGTTCTTGCCCATTTAAAACGATTTTAATGTAATGGTTGTTTGAAATTTATTTTTATAAATTTATTATATGAAAAAATTTTTTTTATTATGAGAAGAATTCTTTTTATTATAATTTTAAGTTTATTAATTTTTTTTTAAATTTTAAAAGGATTAAATATCAGCCCTTTTCAATACTAATTTTTTTTTTTTTTAATAAATTTTAAAACAAAAGATTTTCTGTTTTTTTTTTTTTTTTATTTTTACAAATATGGTAATAACTCTAATTCTTATATAATATTATTTTATTTATTTATTTATTTATTTATATTAACCATTTTTTAATTTAGTTTTAATAATTATGTCATCTTTATTAATATAATATAATTTTATGATAATAATACAATGTGACTCGTACATTAAATTTAATACATTACATTTTAATACATTTATTATTAATACTAATAAAATAATAGAATAAAACACATAAAATTTAATAATGAAATATCTGTAAATTTATTTATTAATTTTTATACTATTATCCATATTATAAAAAATATTTTAATGAGTATAAATTATACTATAATAATAAAATATAATAAAATATAATAAAATATAATAAAATATATATAAATATGGTTTTATTTTTTGACATTTTATATTAACATTTTTTAAACATAAATATATGTAAAAATAAATATATATTAATACAAATATATTATTTATATATGATATAATATATTACTGAATATTATATATATATGAATTTTTATTATAATTATAAGAAAAGTATATATATATATTAATTAATGATTATTTAAGTAATAATTAAATATAAGGTTTTTTTAAAATTTCAAAATATGGTTATACAAGAACCAAATAATAAAAATTGTAACCATTTTCTTATTATCCTTTTTTTATATATATTATTATATATTATAATATATTATTAATATATTATAATATATAAAATTTTTATATTAAAATATATTGTAATAAATTATAATAAATATTAATATAATATATTAAAATAATATATTATACATTTTTCTTTTTATACTTTCAATATTAAAAAAATTCGATAATCCTATAAAAATATAAAATAAAAAGTTTTTCATTTAAAAATTTATAAAATTAATTTTTATAATATAAATTTTTTTTTTAATATTTTTATTTATCTTTTAAAAAAAATATTTTTATAAAAGATAAAAAAAAAAAAAAAATAAAAATATAAAAATAAAAAAAAAAAAAATAAAGATATAATAAAATAAGAATTTATTTAAGTTTAAAATTTAAATTTTATATATTAAAAAAAAGGAAATAATATTTATCCATATAATAAAATAATTTATTTATTTTTTAAACAAAATACCTTTAAAATTTATCAAATAATCTAAAAATTAATAATCGAACATGTTGTTATATAATTTCTTCATAACAACTTTATTACTATCTTTTTCAGTTTTAGCTAGTAATAAGATGACCTTTTATGGTTGTCCAGAAGAATGTGGTTCTCAAGCTAACCCTTCTTGTGGAAAAAATTCAATTGATACTAAATATTTTGCTGCTTTGGTAAATATTATATTTAAAAATATAAATAATACTACATATTTTTTAAATTTAATTATTATTTATTTATTTAAAAAAAAAAAAACTAAAGAAATGTTGATTAATAATATAAAATGTTTTTGTAATATTGATAAAATTTTATAGAGTACTAGTTTATCACATTACCATGATTATTGTGGTAGTCATGTAGTTGTTATGGAAACAAAATCCGGCGCCAAAAAATTAGGTATTATTAATTATAATAATAAAATATAAAAGATTATAAAAATATTAAAAAAAAAAAAAAAAAAAAAAAAAGAGAAACAAATACTAATATAGAATTTTTATATTAAAAATTAATAATATTTATATAAATTTAATATTCATTATTAAAAATATTTTAACAATAATGACAATAAAAATGAAAAATAAAATAATAATTATTAATTAACAATAATAACAATAAAAATGAAAATTAAAACAATAATTAAAAATTAATGTCTTTATGATTAAAACAGTAAGAGCAAAGATTGTTGATTCATGTAGTAGTTGTGCAAAATACCATGTTGATTTATCAAAAACTGCTTTTACCACATTAACTGAAGCAAAAGTTGGTAGAAGTGATATTATTTGGGCTATTTATAATTCTAGTGGTAAATTACTTACTGGACCATATTATAACTCTGTCAGTAAAGTAGCTAGTTCTTATGGTTTAAGTGAGAGTACTTTTGTTGAAGCTTTTAAAGTAGTTGCTCAAAAAATAGCTGCTAGTCATTCAAATAGTGGAAATTTCTCTATTTCTCATGGTAGTAGTTCTAATAACCAACCTGTTAAAGAAAATACTACTTCAAAAAAGACTACAATAAGAAAAACAACTTCTACCATCGCCAAAGTTACAGTAAAACCAACTGATGTTGCAAAATCAGAACCAAAACAAGGTGATCAATTACCTAAGGCTATACCAAATAATTCAAATAATTCTAACTCTAGCACTGGAAATAATCCAACCACTAGTAATAATCCAACCACTACTAATAATCCAACCACTACTAATAGTCCAACCACTGGTAATAATCCAGCTGTTGGAAATAATCCAAACAAAAATGATACTATTACTTATGATGGTAATAAATTAGCTCCACCAACCCAATTAAGTAACAATGCTCAAAATCAACCACCTGTTGTTATTAGCCCACCTGTTAATGAAAAGGATGATTCTGATAAAAATGGTCCAGGTGCTGCTGTAGGTTATACAGCTGCTGCTATAGGTACCTGTCTTGGTGCTGGTGGTATTGGTTTACTTTTCTTAAAGAAAAAAAATCCAAATAAATATGAAGCATTGACTCGTAGAGCTACTTCTGTAAGAAAGAATCTTACACGTAGTGTTTCAAAAAGAATTCCTGGTCGTCATTCAGGCTTATCAAATAATGATTATATTCCAGCTAATAATAATATACCTGAAGATGAACTTCCACGTATTGCTGTTTATAATAGTCAAGCTCCACCAGCCGCTAAACTTGAACCACCATATCAAGGATAAATTTAATTTTATATATATATATATTTAAAAAATAAATTTTATAATATTTTATATATAAAATCTTTTTTTCTTTAAAAAAAAAAAAAAAATTAGAACATTTTCAAAATATATAAGCAAAAGTATATATAAATGCATACTTAAAAGGAATGTAGTGAAGAAGAAGATAATGAAATGCAAAAATGAAGAAAAAAAAAAATAAGGAAAAGGAAAAAGAAAAAAGAACAAAGTAAAAAAAGAAGTAACAATAATTATATTAAGAAGATGAAGAAAGAAAAAAAAAAAGACCATAACATTGAAAATAAATTATAAGTGTAATAGAGAAAGTTTTAATTAAATATTTAATTTTATAAATTTATAATTATATATGTAAATAATTTTTTAAATTATTTATTTAGATTTTTTTTTCTGCCATGATTTTTATAATATTTAAGATAAAAATTTAAATAATAATAATAGTAATAATTATAATTAAATAATTTAAATAAATAGTTTTCAATGTAATAGAATAATTATTTATTTTTTTATTTTATTTATATTTCTTTTTATTTTATATATATATTATTTATTGTTATGATTATAATTTATTTTCTAGTAAAAATATTAAACAATTTTTAAAGTTTTAAAAATATTAAATAATTCTTATAATATAATTATTGTTATATAGTAATATAAGATATATTATATATATTATATATATTTATAATTATATTTTAAAATTTTCCATTCTTTTAACATTTCATTTTTTTTAATGTTCTATTTTAAAAAAAAAAAAAAAAAAAACTTCTTTATTTTTTTTTTTTTTTTAATATTTATATTATTTAAAATATTTTATATAATATATTATTATCATAATTATTATTAATATATTTTATTTATTGATAGATAGATAAAATTAAATATATAATGAATGAAGAAAAAGAAAAGTAAAATATAGAATTTAGTATTACAATTTTTATATTTAGAAACAATAATAATATTATAATAATAATATTATCTTTTTATATAGAATTTTTTTTTTAAGTTTAAAAAAAGTTAAATATAATATAAATATATCGATTAAAAAAAAAAATTATTTAATAAAAAAAAAAAAAAAGAAAAAATATGTAGTAAATATAAAATAATATAAAAAAAAAAATTAAGTAAATAAATAAAAAAATAAAAAATAAATAAATATATAATACATAAATAAATAAAAATTAAATTAAACCAAATAATAACTTTTTTTTTTTTTTTTTTTTTTTTTTTTTTAAAAAAGGAATTAATTAATTTTATAATATTTTATTATTATTTTATTTAAGAAATTTATATTTTCCAGTCTTGTAGAAAATAATATAAATAATATATAAGCAATTTCAATTTAAGAAAAAAAAAATTAAAAAAAAAAAAAAACTAAAAATTCACTTATTTTTCTTTATATGAATAATCAAAAATTATTCAGTTAACAAAATTATCAAAATCCAGTCATTTATATTATTAGTTCATCATTTATTTATATTTTAATAATTGTGAAATCTTTGATAAGTGAACTTGGATTTTTTTTTCCTCCATTAACAATATTAAATATTACAAGTTATTGCCTTATAATTTTGGTCATATGCAAAAATTAGTTATTTTTCTATAACTTATTATTTACAAAAAAATAAAGTATTAGGTAAATGAAATAAAGTGATAGGAATAGATAAAAAAGTTTACCATGAAGTAAAATATAATCAAGACTTCTTAATACACTTGAATAAAAATTATTTATTATTATTCAAGTGTATTATTTTTTATTTTTTATGCTTATTTTATAATTCTATTCGTAAAAATAATTATATATAAATAAATAAATAAATGAATGAATGAATGAATGAATAATGAATAAATAAATAAATAAATAAATAAATAAATAAATAAATAAATAAATAAATAAATAAATAAATAAATAAATAAATAAATAAATAAATAAATAAATAAATAATAAATAAATAATAATTTTAATTAAAATTAAGATAAATTTTGGTTTCCTTTTTTTTTTTTTTTTAAAATTTAAAACTTATATTTTATTATTACATTTGTTTATATATTAAAATACATCATAATGTATATAAAATAATTTTTAAAATAAAATAAATATCTTATTTTATTTTTTTAAATAAAATATTTATAAAAAATTATTTATAAATATTATAAACAATTTTGGATTTATATTATCATAATTATTTCTTTACAGAAGGAATTAAATTGTATGGTATTTATTTAATTCTTTTTTCTGTTTTTTAATATTTTAATATATATTCTTTAGTAAAATACTTTTTTTTGTTTTATTTTGTAGTGGTTAATTTTTGTTTTTTTTAGTAGAGGTTGTTTTTTTAGTAGAGGTTGTTTTTTTAGTAGAGGTTGTTTTTTTAGTAGAGGTTGTTTTTTTAGTAGTGGTTGTTTTTGTTTTTTTAGTAGTAGTTGTTTTTTTAGTAGAGGTTGTTTTTGTTTTTTTAGTAGAAGTTGTTTTTGTTTTTTTAGTAGTAGTTGTTTTTTTAGTAGAGGTTGTTTTTGTTTTTTTAGTAGAAGTTGTTTTTGTTTTTTTAGTAGTAGTTGTTTTTTTAGTAGAGGTTGTTTTTGTTTTTTTAGTAGAAGTTGTTTTTGTTTTTTTAGTAGTAGTTGTTTTTTTAGTAGAGGTTACTTTTTTAGTAGAGGTTACTTTTTTAGTAGAGGTTGTTTTTTTAGTAGTGATTTCTTTTTTACTAGAGGTTGTTTTTTTTGTAGTAGTTTCTTTTTTAGTAGTGCTTGTTTTTTTAATAGTGGTTGTTTTTTTAGTAGTTGAAGTTGGGGATGAAGTAGGAGTTGCATCAGTTGAAATAATAGAAGAAGTGGTTGAAATAATAGAAGAAGTGGTTGAAATAATAGTACTATTATTAGAAAGACATATTTCTTCATAATACTTATATTTTTCATTTGATTTATCAAATATTTCAATATTTCTAAAATTATTTTTCATTGCATAATGACAATATGGAATATATTTAAATGGATTTTCATAATATGCTTGACATTCTTCATTTAAGAAATTTATACAATTATTTTTTAAATCATTTTCATTGATAAATTCTTTATTAGTATTAAGATTACAATTTTTATATCCTTCTAATTCCATATCACATAAATTATTAACTTCTTGAATATCACTATCACTTCCTTTCATACTCATACATAAATTATTATTATTATCAACATCATTTCTGGCAGCATTTAATTCATATGTAATATCTTTAATTTCAATTAACTGACAAGCAGGACTACTACTATAATTTACTAAATAATTTAAACTACTACAATCTTCTTCAAAATAAATTTCACATTTTTGACTTAATTCTTCATCTGTCATTTCAGGATAATATTTAAACGTACATTTTTCATCTTTTACATATGATCTACAATCTGAAATAAATTTTGCTTTTATATTTTTAGGTGGGTTATATTTACAAATATCCATATAAGTATCAGTAATTTCCGGTAAATTATTTAATAAAGTGAAATTTTGAAATTGTTGAGCATAATGACAATTTGGTAAGTCAATATTGTAATTAAAATATAAATCGTAACATTTTGGGTTAGCAAATATATAACAATTTTCTATAAGTTCATCATCGGTAGTAGTATTATTTGGCATATCAAGGAAACAATCTTTATATTCTTCTAATTGTTTATTACAATTTTCAATTTTTACTGAAGAGTCAATTATATTATCGCATTGACTATTAAATTGATCATAATATGTTAATGTTCGATTAATAAAAATATCATCAAAATGATATTGAATATCAATAGGATGAATTTTATTTACAATGGCACATGAAGGATTACTTAATATTTCTTTTTCAATATCTTTATAAAATCTTTTACATTTATCCGATTTGATACTTCCACATGCTTCAATGAAAAATTCATTTTCTTTTAATTCGTCGATATTTGTATAATCTTCATCATCATATAAACTTAAGATTAAGCAATTATCAAAACTGTTAATATGTTTTTCACATTTGATTTCATCAATATTAAATTGATCTTTGCAAATATTTTTATTGTTATGATATTTATTAAAATTTAAATCGTCATATTTTTTAAATTGTTTAAATTCTTTAGCAATTGAACAAATACTACGATTAGAAAATTGATTTTGATAAAATATTTGACATTTTTGAGAATTAAAAGTATTACATTGAGTAATAATATCATCTATTGTTAAATCTAATGAAATTTCAATTAAACATTCTTCATTTTCTTTTATTTCATTTTCACATTCTTCAATTGATTTTTCTTTGGTTGTACAATATCCAAATTCACTTTGACATCCATTTTCAATAAAACATTTATCGCCTGGATGATTTTCAAAAGAAATACATTCACCATCTTTGGTACAACATCCTTCAGAACAAATACCATTATTATTATTATTGGAAGATTTTCCACATTGAATATTAACATCATTTGGATAATAAATACTACGTTTTCCATTATTAACAAATCGATTTGGAGTATCTTTGATGTCATCTAAATTTGGGAAAAGTATTTTATCTTTAATTGACATTTCTATTAAAGTTTTTCTCATTAATTCATTATTAAATTCAATTTCAGGATGTTCTGACATAATTGAAGCAATAATACCAGCAACAATAGGTGTAGCACATGATGTTCCTTGAAGCATATTAACATCAGTAGTGGAACCATATGGATTGTATGGAAATGTTACTAAACCTGGAGCAAATATATCAACACAATTTCCATAGTTTGAATAAAATGATTTAGTATATTCATCACCATTTAATTCAGTATCAATGGCACCAACAACTATAGCTTTACGATATCCTTGGAAACTGTAAAAGTGATCGGAATATTTATCAACACAATAATTACTTTCATCATTACCAGCACCAGTAACAATAATAAATCCTTTATTAATTAAATCAGTAAGTTTATCATCAAATGCTTTAAAATAGGCAGGTTGACCCACGGACATACTTATAACTGTTTTATGTGGTTTACCATGAAGTAAAATATAATCAAGACTTCTTAATGCACTAAGAGTAGTAATATCCATACCAATCATATGAATATTTGCTTTTTTAGAAACACCATATAATGTTCCTCCTGCCATAGATGAAACCATTGTACCATGATAAGGATAACTATCATCTCCAGAACATTGATATCTTTCTTCTTCATCATCTTTAGTAATATATACATCATTATCTTTAACAATAGCATCACAAGTAATAGTACGTTCATCTTCAGTTCCTTCATATCTATTGAAATCTTCATGATTTGAATATAAACCTTGATCAATTAGATAAATATCAATACCTTTACCTGCTGAACTTGGATAATAAAAATTAGAATCAATAGTTTTATAAATATCTTATTTTATTTTTTTAAATAAAATGTTTATAAAAAATTATTTATAAATATTATAAATAATTTTGGATTTATATTATCATAATTATTTCTTTACAGAAGGAATTATATTGTATGGTATTTATTTCATTCTTTTTTCTGTTTTTTAATATATATATTTTTTTAGTAAAATACTTTTTTTTTGTTTTATTTTGTAGTGGTTAATTTTTGTTTTTTTTAGTAGAGATTGTTTTTTTAGTAGAGGTTGTTTTTTTAGTAGAGATTGTTTTTTTAGTAGAGGTTGTTTTTTTAGTAGTGTTTGTTTTTTTAGTAGAGGTTGTTTTTTTAGTAGTGTTTGTTTTTTTAGTAGAGGTTGTTTTTTTAGTAGTGTTTGTTTTTTTAGTGGAGGTTGTTTTTTTAGTAGTGGTTGTTTTTTTTGTAGAGATTGTTTTTTTAATAGTGGTTGTTTTTGTTTTTTTAGTAGTGGTTATTTTTTTAGTGGAGGTTGTTTTTTTAGTAGTATTTGTTTTTTTAGTAATGGTTGTTTTTTTAGTAGTGGTTTCTTTTTTAGTAGTGTTTTCTTTTTTAGTAGTGGTTGTTTTTTTAATAGTGGTTGTTTTTTTAGTAGTTGAAGTTGGGGATGAAGTAGGAGTTGCATCAGTTGAAATAATAGAAGAAGTGGTTGAAATAATAGTACTATTATTAGAAAGACATATTTCTTCATAATACTTATATTTTTCATTTGATTTATCAAATATTTCAATATTTCTAAAATTATTTTTCATTGCATAATGACAATATGGAATATTTTTAAATGGATTTTTATAAAATGCTTGACATTCTTCGTTTAAGAAATTAATACAATTACTTTTTAAATTATTTTCATTGATAAACTCCTTATTAGTATTAAGATTACAAATTTTATATCTTTCTAATTCTATTTCACATAAATTATTAACTTCATGAATATCATTATCATTTCCTTTCATACTCATACATAAATGCTTATTATCCTTTATTTTTGATTTTGAAAAATAAAATTCGTGTATTACATCCTTATCTTCAACTAAACGGCAACCAGGAATATTTAGATATTGATTTAAGTAATTGTTAGTACATTCTTTAGTATAAATTTCACATTTTTGAATTAATTCTTCATTTGTCATTTCAAAATTATAATCAAATATACATTTTTCATCTATTAAATAAGATCTACAATCTGAAATAAATTTTGCTTTTATATTTTTAGGTGGGTTATATTTACAAATATCCATATAAGTATTAGTAATTTCCGGTAAATTATTTAATAAAGTGAAATTTTGAAATTGTTGAGCGTAATGACAATTTGGTAAGACACTTTTGTAATCATAGTATAAATTGTAACAATTCGGGTTAATAAATGTATAACAATTTTCTGTAAGTTCATCATCGGTAGTAGTATTATTTGGCATATTAAGGAAACAATCTTTATATTCTTCTAATTCTTTATTACAATTTTCAATCTTAACTGAAAGGTCAATTATATTATCGCATTTGCTACTTAATATTTTATAATTATTTAATGTATAGTCAACAGATACATCATCGAAATATTTTGAAATATTTATTTTCTGTAATTTATTAATGATGGAACATGAAGGATAACTTAATATTTCTTCTTCTATATTTTTATAAAATTTTTCACATTTATCCGATTTGATACTTCCACATGTTTCAACGAAATATTTATTTTCTTTTAATTCATCAATTTCTGTATTATTAAAATCATCAAATAATTCTTCTTCAAGTATACAATCATTAAAACTGGTAATATGCTTCTTACATTTGATTATATCGGTACCAAAATGATCATTACAAATATTTTTATTGTTATTATATTTATTAAAATCAAAATCATCATACTTTTTAAATTGTTTAAATTCTTTAGCAATTGAACAAATACTACGATTAGAAAATTGATTTTGGTAAAAAATTTGACATTTTTGAGAATTAAAAGTATTACATTGAGTAATAATATCATCTATTGTTAAATCTAATGAAATTTCAATTAAACATTCTTCATTTTCTTTTATTTCATTTTCACATTCTTCAATTGATTTTTCTTTGGTTGTACAATATCCAAATTCACTTTGACATCCATTTTCAATAAAACATTTATCGTCTGGATGATTTTCAAAAGAAATACATTCACCATCTTTAGTACAACATCCTTCAGAACAAATACCATTATTATTATTATTATTGGAAGATTTTCCACATTGAATATTAACATTGTCTGGATAATAAATACTACGCTTTCCATTATTAACAAATCGATTTGGAGTATCTTTGGTGTCATCTAAATTTGGGAAAAGAATTTTATCTTTAATTGACATTTCTATTAAAGTTTTTCTCATTGATTCATTATTAAATTTAATTTCAGGATGTTCTGACATAATTGAAGCAATAATACCAGCAACAATAGGTGTAGCACATGATGTTCCTTCAAGCGTATTAACATCAGTAGTGGAACCATATTCATTGTATGGAAATGTTACTAAACCAGGAGCAAATATATCAACACAATTTCCATAGTTTGAATAAAATGATTTAGTATATCCATCACCATTTAATTCAGTATCAATGGCACCAACAACTATAGATTTACGATATCCTTGGAAACTGAAAAAGTGATCGGAATACTTATCAACACAATAATTATTTTCATCATTACCAGCACCAGTAACAATAATAAATCCTTTATTAATTAAATCAGTAAGTTTATCATCTAATGCTTTATCATAAAAATAAAAACCAATAGATATACTTATAACTGTTTTATGTGGTTTACCATGAAGTAAAATATAATCAAGACTTTTTAATGTACTAAGAGTATTAACATTTATACCGATCATATGAATATTTGCTTTTTTAGAAACACCATATAATGTTCCTCCTGCCATAGATGAAACCATTGTACCATGATAAGGATAATCATCATCTCCAGAACATTGATATCTTTCTTCTTCATCATCTTTAGTAATATATACATCATTATCTTTAACAATAGCATCACAAGTAATAGTACGTTCATCTTCAGTTCCTTCATATCTATTGAAATCTTCATGATTTGAATATAAACCTTGATCAATTAGATAAATATCAATACCTTTACCTGCTGAACTTGGATAATAAAAATTAAAATCAATAGTTTTATTTTTGTTAACTAAAGGAGATTGAGAAAGTAATGATAAATGATTTGGAGTATAAGAAATTTCTTGTACACTAACATCAGACCATTGAGTTTCCTTTTTAATAGCATTAATATTATAATATAACTTTGAATTATTATCATCATTATCATTATCATCATTATCATTATTATTAATATCATTATTATTAATATCATTATTATTAATATCATTATTATTAATATTACTATAATTATTTCTTTTTTCTTTATGTTTTAATGGTTTAGGAATAGTGGATTTTAAATTTATTGATTTTTCACAAAATATAACATTTTTCATATTTCGTACAATTTTTGCAGTTTCATCTGAAAGATACACATTAATAGCATAATAATTTGAAATTGGACAAATATGATTAACTAAAGTTGATTCAATAGGAATATATTCAACTTTCGAACCTTTTGAAGATTTAGAAAATTCTGAAGAAAGTACAGAATTATGATTAGATTTTAATCTTTTATTTATGAATAATAATTTTTCAGTTTCATTTGAACGTTTATTAAATTGAATAGAATTTAATTCATTTAATTTTTCATCATCTTTTCCATAAGTATCTTTATTTTCTTTAATAATATTATAAATATCATTCATTTTATCATTGATAAACTCATCAATTTCTTTTTGAATATTTATACTGACATCATCATAATTCTTATCATTTTCATTTCTTAAAATACCTACAATATAATTATCATTTTTTATTTCTTTAGAATAAGCACAAATAAAAAAATTAAATAATAAAGTTAAAAGAATTAATAAATAGTTATTATACATTTTTAAATATTATTTTTGTTTATATATTTTCATTTATTTTTGTAATACTATTTTATTAATTTATTTTTTAATATTATTTTTTTATTTTATTTTTATTATTTTTTATATTTTATTTTTTATATTTTATTTTTTATATTTTATTTTTTTATATTTTTAATTTTTAATAATTTAATAAAATTTTATATATGAATTTAATTTTTTTTTTTTTTTGCAAAGCTTGTATAAAGAAATTTTCTTATTTTTATAGAAAAAACATAATAAATTATTAAAAAAAAAAAAAAAATAGGAGATAATCTGTATATAATTGGAAAGAATAAAAGATTATGAATAATCTATATAAATATAAAAAGTTTAATATTTATTTATTTATTAAATCATTGAGTTTAATATAAATTTTGAAAAAAAAAAAAAATAGAATTTCCATTAAAATAATATTTAATTATATTTTATATATATTTTTTTTGTTGGAGTACTAAAATAATTTTTTAATAATGTATGAAATAAATAATAAAAATTTAAGTTAAACAATTAAAAAGTTAAATAATTAAAAATTCTATTTTATGTATCACTGTGTTACACTAAATTTTACTATAATTCATACAAATTAGTTTCATATTTTTTTTTATATTTTATAATTAAATTGTTATTTATTATAATTGGTTTGATAAAAATTATGAATTAAATTATAAATAAATAAATAAATAAATAAATAAATAAATAAATAAATAAATAAATAAATAAATAAATAAATAAATAAATAAATAAATAAATATTTAAATAAATAAATAAATAAATATTTAAATAAATAAATAAATAAATAAATGATATAAAGAGTTTTTTTTATTTAAAAATGTTATATTTGTAATTTTCAATTTTATTTTTTGTTATTCTTTATTTTATTTTTCATTATATATATAAATATACTTTATTTAAATTTATCATGGCTACAAATATACTATAAATTAAATTTTATAATAAATCTTAGCCTTTTTTTTTTAATTTTTTTTGTTTTTGTGTTTCAAATATATTTACTTAAATTAATTTATTAGATATTGATAATTATATTTTAATAATAAATATTAAAAAATATATTTTTTTTTTTATTTTTTTTTTCTATGATATTTGTTTTATTATTTTTATTATGATAATTATATCTATTTCATTATTTATCTTATTATTAATAATATATATATAAATATATAAATAAATAAATAAAAATATATTATTAATTATAATATATTTACATTTTCATTTTTTTCATTTTTGTTTATTTATATATAATATAAACAAAAATAAAAAAATTTAATTAATTATTTGGCTTTTTTTTTTTTTTTATAAAAAAAATACTCATTTCATTACGACAGTATTATATTTACTTAGTTGTTTTTGTCTTTTTAGTTGAAGACTTTTTTGTGGAAGTTTTTTTAGTAGTAGTTGTTTTTTTAGTAGTAGTTGTTTTTTTAGTAGTAGTTGTTTTTTTATTAGTAGTTGTTTTTTTAGTAGTAGTTGTTTTTTTAGTAGTAGTTGTTTTTTTAGTAGTAGTTGTTTTTTTACTAGTAGTTGTTTTTTTAGTAGTAGTTGTTTTTTTACTAGTAGTTGTTTTTTTAGAAGTAGTAGATGTTCTTTTAGTAGCAATAGATGTTTTTCTAGTAGTTGTAGATGTTTTTCTAGTAGTTGTAGATGTTTTTCTAGTAGTTGTAGATGTTTTTTTAGTAGTTGTAGATGTTTTTATAGCAGTTGTAGATGTTTTTTTAGTAGTTGTAGATGTTTTTTTAGTAATTATTATTTTCTTAGTAATAACTATTGCTTTTTTAGTAGTAGTTGTTTTTTTAGTGGTTGGAAGGATTGATGTAGTAGTTGTTTTTTTAGTGGTTGGAAGGATTGATGTAGTAGTTGTTTTTTTAGTGGTTGGAAGGATTGATGTAGTAGTTGTTTTTTTAGTGGTTGGAAGGATTGATGTAGTAGTTGTTTTTTTAGTGGTTGGAAGGATTGATGTAGTAGTTGTTTTTTTAGTGGTTGGAAGGATTGATGTAGTAGTTGTTTTTTTGGTAGTAGTTGTAGTAGTTGTTTTTTTAGTGGTTGGAAGGATTGATGTAGTAGTTGTTGTTTTTTTAGTAGTTGTAGTAGTTATTTTTTTAGTAGTAGTAGGGATTGAAGTAGTAGTTGTTGTTTTTTTAGTAGTAGGGATTGAAGTAGTAGTAGTTGTTTTTTTAGTAGTAGTAGGGATTGAAGTAGTAGTAGTTGTTTTTTTAGTAGTAGTAGGGATTGAAGTAGTAGTTGTTGTTTTTTTAGTAGTAGTAGGGATTGAAGTAGTAGTTGTTGTTGAATTAATAGTTGTAGGAATTGAAGTAGTAGTTGTTGTCTTCTTGGTAGTTGTTGTTTGTTTAATAGTTGTAGGAATTGAAATAGTAGAAGACGTAGTTATTAAAGTAATAGTAGCAGTATTATTATTAGAAATACATTTATTTTCATAATATTTATATTTTTCATTTGATTTATCAAATATATCAATATTTCTAAAATTATTTCTCATCATAAAATGACAATTTGGAATGAATTTAAATGGATTTTCATAAAATGCTTGACAATCTTCATCTAAGAAAGTCCTACAATTATTATCTAAATTATTTATATTTTCATTATTAAGGTTACATTTTTCATAAGGTATTAATTCTACTTCACATAAACTATTAATTTGTTTTTTACTACTTTCATCATTTTTCATACTCAAACATAAATATTTATTGATTTCACAACTTTTAATGGAATTATTTAATTCATAGACTACATCTTCATCTTCAATCAAACTACAAGCAATATTACCATAATAATCTAATAAATATTGGTTTCTACTACAATTTTCATCTAAATATGTTTCACATTTTTGAGTTAATTCAGTATCCGTCATTTCAGCATTATATTCAAATGTACATTTTTCATTTTTAAAAGTTGATCTACAATCAGTAATAAATTTTTTTTTTATTTCTTTAGGTGGGTTATATTCACAAATATCAGCATATGTCTCAGTAATTTCTGATAAATTATTTAATAATGGGAAATTTTGAAATTGTTGAGCATAATAACAATTTGGTAAAATATTTTTATAATTATGATATAGTTCATAACATTTATCATTAAAGAATGTATAACATCCATTGACAAGTTCATCATTAGTAGTATTATTATTTGGCATTTCAAGGAAACAATCTTTATATTCTTCTAATTCTTTATTACAATTTTCAATTTTAACTGAAGAATCAATGACACTGTCACATTTTTGATTTAATGTATCATAATATTTTAATGTATATTCGACTGAATCTTTGAAATAATCTGAAATATCAAATGGATCTATTTTATACATAATGGCACATGAAGGATAACTTAATATTTCTTCTTCTATATTTTTATAAAATTTTTTACATTTGTTAGATTTAATATTACTACATAATTCTATGAAATTTTTATTTTCTTTTAAATCATCTATATTTTGATAACGACTGTCATCATATAAATTGTAAATTATACAATCATTATATTTACTGAAATGTTTATTACATTTTTTTTCATCAACTTTATAGTAATTTTTACAAATATCTTTATTATTATTATAAATATCTTTTTTATCAAAATAATCAAGATTTTTGAATTGTTTAAACTCCTTAGCAATAGAACAAATACTACGATTAGAAAATTGATTTTCATAAAATATTTGACATTTTTGAGAATTAAAAGTATTACATTGAGTAATAATATCATCTATTGTCAAATCTGATGAAATTTCAATTAAACATTCTTCCATTTCTTTTAATTCATTTTCACATTCTTTAATAGATTTTTCTTTAGTAGTACAATATCCAAATTCACTTTGACATCCATTTTCAATAAAACATTTATCTCCTGGATGATTTTCAAAAGAAATACATTCACCATCTTTGGTACAACATCCTTCAGAACAAATACCATTATTATTATTATTGGAAGATTTTCCACATTGAATATTAACATTATCTGGATAATAAATACTACGTTTTCCATTATTAACAAATTGATTTGGAGTATCTTTAATGTCATCTAAATTTGGAAAAAGTATTTCATCTTTAATTGACATTTCCATTAAAGTTTTTCTCATTAATTCATTATTAAATTCAATTTCAGGATGTTCTGACATAATAGATGCAGCAATACCAGCAACAAGAGGTGTAGAACATGATGTTCCAAGGGATACTGCAACATCAGTATTAGAACCATTTTCAAAGTATGGGAATGTTACAATACCTGGAGCAAATATATCAATACAATTACCATAATTTGAAAAAGATGCTTTTGTATAACCTTCACCACCGTTTATTTCTGTATCTGTAGCACCTACGGTTATAGCTTTACGATATCCTGCAAAACTATAAAAGTGTTCACTATCTTTTTGATCACAACAATTAATATTATCATTACCAGCAGCAACAAAGATAATAAATCCTTTATCAATTAAATCGGAAAGTTTATCTTCAAATGCTTTTATATAGGAATAAGTAACAACAGAAATACTGATAACTGTTTTATTTGGTTTACCATGAAGTAAAATATAATCAAGACTTCTTACCAAACTTAAATAAGTAAAATTTACAGCAACCATATGAGTATTTGCTTTTTTAGAAACACCATATAGTGTTCCTCCTGCCATTGATGAAACCATTATACCATGGAAAGGATAACTGTCAATACCTGTACATTTATATTTTTCTTCTTCATCATCTTTTATAATATGTATATCATTATCTTTGATAATAACATCACAAGTTAAAGTACGTTCATCTTCAGTTCCTTCATATCTATCGAAATCTTCATGGTTTGCATAAAAACCTTGATCAATAAGATAAATATCAATACCTTTACCTGCTGAACTTGGATAATAAAAATTAGAATCAATGGTTTTATCTGTATTAGCGAAAGGAGATTGAGAAAGTAATGATAAATGATTTGGGGTATAAGAAATTTCTTGTACACTAACATCAGACCATTGAGTTTCCTTTTTAATAGCATCAATATTATAATGGACTTTTGATTTGTTATCATTATTATCATCATTTTGAATTTTTAATAGTTGAGGATTAGGTAATTCTAGTTCCATTGATTTTTCACAAAATAAAACATTTTCCATATCACATACAATTTTTGCAGTTTCTACTGAAAGATATACACTAATAGTATAATAATTAGATATTGGACAAATATGATTAACTAATTGTGATTCAAATGGAATATATTCAATTTCAGAATCCTTTGAAATTTTAGAATTTTTTTCAAAAGAAAGTACCGAACTATGATTAAGTTTTGGTCTTTTATTAATAAATAATAATTTTTGAGTTACATTAGAACGTTTTTCAAATGGAAGAGAATTTAATTCATTTAATTTTTTATCTTGTTCTCCATTACTTAAAATATAAGTATTTTTATTATCCTTAATGACATTATAAATATCATTCATTCTGTCATTAACTAATTCATCAATTTTCTGTTGAATTGTTGGTCTTTCATCATCATAATTCTTATCATTTTCATTTCTTAAAATAGCTACAATATAGTTATAATTTTTAATTTCTTCGGTATAAACACCAATGAAACTGTTTAATAATAAAATTATGACAAATATTATATAATTGTTCATTTTCAATTTAATTTTTTTTTTTTTAATTAATTTAATTCTTAAATAATTTTTTTAATTTTATTTTCATTTATTATTATTTTTTCTTTTATTTTTTTTCTTTTTTTTCTTTTTTATTTCTTTTTTCTTTTTTCTTTTTTTATTTTTACTTTTTTTGTTTTTTTTTTTGAATTTTATTTACATTATTTCTTAATTTAAAAAAAAAAAATATTCACTTTTTTTATTCTTAATTTTTTTTTTTTTTTTTTTTCTTATTTTTAATTTTTATTTAATTTTAATTAATTTTAATTAATAATTATTATTATTATGATTAAAATAGAAAAAAATAGTGTGAAATTTGTGTTACTCATAAAACAATAATAATATTTTTAAAATCATTTTAAAAAAATATTATATGATAACAAAAATCATAATAATTTAAACAAAAAAAAAAAAAAACATTTTTAATATTAATAATAAATTTTAATAAATATTTATATATAATTATAAATAATCACATGTTTATTAATCGTGATATAAAATACATAGATTAATTAAAAAATATTATTAATAACATAAATTTATACATAAAATTAATAAAAAATTATTAAAAAATTGAAATAAAAGTTATATGCATAATAAAAATAATTTTTAGAGTTTATATTAATATAGATAAATAATAATAAAAAATTATAACAATAATAAAAAATAATAAAAAATAATAATATTTGAATAATCTTTTAATAATAATAATATTTTATTAATATTTAACAAAAAACTATAAAATATATAAATTTATTTTTTTTTATAATGAATTTATTTAAATATAATTACAATATATTTATAGTCCATTTATAATATATATATTTCATTATTAGGAAAAAATATATATTTTTTTAAATTTTTAAAAATTTAATTTAATTCATTAAAAATTTTTATTGTTGTAGTACAAAAAATAAATCTTAAAAGAGATTTAATTTTTTTTTTCTTTTTAATTATATAATTAATTAATTTATCATTTAAAAAATTCTTTTTTAATAATCTAATTATATTCTTTTTCTCCATCTATTTAAAAAAAAAAATAATAATTAATTATTAAATATTATGATAATAACATAATGAATAATAACAATAATAATTAATTAATGTTTATTAACAATAACAATATTGTTTCTATATTCTATATTGGAATAACAAAAAATTGAAAGATATAACAATTTTATTATAAAAATAATATATATATAATAAAATAAAATAAAAATATTATATAAAGATATATATATTTTTATTATATTATATCAATTATTAAAAAAAAAAGAAATTGGGGAATAAAAAAAACAATATTTAAATAGTATATTCTATTTTTTGTTTTAATTAAACATTTTTTTTTTATTAAACAATTAGTATTTTAAATAAGATTATAAATAAAAACATTTTGTAATATTTATATACTTATTTACATATTTTAAATAATTAAAAATATCACTTTTTTTTTTTCTACATTTATACATTATGTAAAAATTAACTACTCTTTTTTTTTTTAATATATTTTTTTTTTTTAAAAAAAAATCTACTGTTATATATAAATTATTATTAAGTAAAAATATTTAAAGAAATAAATTATTCTATCAATATATATAAATATTAATAGATTATCATTTCATCATATAACTATAACTAATTATATTGACAAAAATAAATAAATAAATTAGAGAAATATTAATATCAAATAAAAAAAAATCTTCTTTTTTTTTTTTTTTTTTTTTTCTTTCTTTTCCTTTATACCTTTATATATTATAATTATTTATAATATATATTAAAAAAATTAATAATTAATTAAAATTTTCATTTGTTTAATATTATAAAATTAAAAAAAAGAAAAGAAAAGAAAAAAAAAAAGTATCTCTTCTTATATTATTATTATAATAATCAATTTATGGTTAAAGTTTCATATTCTGTTTCAAAAATTTCTGATTCAAAATCAAAATCTGTTAAAATTGGAGCTGGTGTAGGTGAAATGGTCATAGAGGTTGAAGAAGCAACTGGAACAATGGTTGAAGAATAATAAAATGAAGTAGAAGTGATTGTTGGATTATCATTAATTAGAGTAGTAACTATGGAATCATCATGATGAAAAGTAGTTGGTATGGTATTATCATCATCAAGTTTAGTTATTGAATTATCATCAAGAATAATAGTAGCTGTTGGTTCATCATTAATAATGGTAGTGGTTGTTAAATTATCATCAAAAATAATGGTTGTTGTATCAGTATTAATATCAGTATCGGTATCAGTATCAGTTGGAATACATCTTTCTTCATAAAATTTATATTTTTCACTTGATTTATCAAATATTTTAACATCTTTATTATTATATTTCATAGCAAAATGACATTTTGGTATAGATACCATTGGATTATTATAAAAGGATTGACATTTTTTACTTAAGAAAGCAATACATCTATATTGTAAATCATTTTCATCCACTAATTCATCATTAAGATTACAAATATTATAGGAAGCTAATTGTTCTTCACATTGATAATTAACTTGTTGTATACTCGAATAATCACCTTCCATACTCTTACATAAAAAGCTATTTTTACTATTTTCTTGAAGTAAATCCATAAATAAAGCATCAATATCTTCAAAATCAACTAAACGACATGAAGAATATCTCCTTGCTTCAAATAAATGTCTAGAATTATTACATTCTTCAACACTATATATTTTACATATATGATTTAATTCTTCTTCCGTTACTTCAGGTGTATATTTAAAAGTACATTGATTATTTTGTAATACATCACTACAATCTGTAACAAATTTTTCTTTGACCTCTTCTGTTGCATTATATTCACAAATTTCAGAAAAAGTATCAATGACTTCATTTATATTATCAACTAAAGGAACCTTTTCAAATTGTTGTACGTAATAACAATTAGGTAAAGTATAGGTATAATTATGATATAAAGGATAACATTTATCATTTACAAATGTATAACATTTTTCGACAAGTTCATGAACAGTTGTTCTATCATTTGGTAAATCAAGAAAACAATCCTTATATTGTTCTAATTCTCTATGACAATTTTCAACTTTGACTGGATAATCAATGAACTGATCACATTTATTATTTAATAATTCATAATTATTTAATGTATTTTCAATAGATTCATCATTGAAATAATTGGAAATTTCAAGTTTATCCATTTTATTTAAAATGGAACAGGAAGGATTGGATACGATTTCTTTTTCCATATTATTATAAAACTTTTTACATCTTTCCGATTTAACATTACTACATTGATGAATGAAAAGATGACCTTCTTCTTTTATATTATTGATTGTTGTTTTATCTGTAGTACTATTATCCATCCATAAATCATTAATTAATATACAATCATGGAAACTATTAATATGTTTTTCACATTTGATTTTATTATCATTAAAAAGATCATTACATATTCTTCTATTACTATTAAACTTTTCTTTATCAAAATGATCAATATATTTAAATTTTTTATATTTTTTAGCAATGGAACAAACAGAATTACCAGAATATTGATTTTGATAAAATTTTTGACATTTTTGACTATCAAAAATATGACATTTTTCAATTTTATCTTCCATAATTAAATGAGGTTGAATATTAATTAAACATTCTTCCATTTCTTTTAATTCATTTTCACATTCTTGTATCGATTTTTCTTTGGTAGTACAATATCCAAATTCACTTTGACATCCATTTTCCAAAAAACATTGATCTCCTGGATCATTTTCAAAAGAAATACATTCCCCATTTTTTGTACAACATCCATCAAGACAGGTAGTCGTCAGTGTAGTATTATTAATGGTAACTGTTCCACATTGAATATTAATATCATCTGGATAATAAATACTATGTTTTCCATTATTAACAAATCGATTTGGGGTATCATCTAAATTTGAAAGATCTATAGCATTATCGATAGACATTTCAATTAAAGCTTTTCTCATTAATTCATTATTAAATCTAATTTCAGGATGTTCGGACATGATAGTAGCAGCAATACCAGCAACAAGTGGAGCAGCACATGATGTTCCATCAGAAACTTCTGTATTAGTAGTAGAATCACCTTTAAGGGATGGATAAAGAACACTACCTGGAGCAAATATATCAACACAATCTCCAAAATTTGAATAATCAGCTATAGTATAACCATCACCATTTAATTCGGATAGAGTGGCACTAACAGTGATGGCTTTACGATATCCAGGAAAACTGAAAAATTCACCAGAAGATTTATCACCACAACAATTTGAAGTTTCATTACCAGAAACAACTATAATAATAAAACCTTTATTAATTAAATCTGTAAGTTTATCTTCTACTGCTTTATCATAAGTATTACCACCAAAAGATATATTAATAATGGTTTTATGTGGTTTACCATTAAGTAAAATATAATCAAAACTTCTTAACACATTAACAGTATTATAATCAAAAGCAATCATATGAATATTTGCTTTTTTTGCTACACCATATAATGTTCCTCCGGCCATAGAGGAAACCATAATACCATGATAAGGATAAGCACCACCTACATTACACCTATATCTTTCTCTTTCATTTTCTTTAGTAATATGTATTTCATGATCATGGAAAATGGCATCACAAGTTATAGAACGTTCATTTGGAGTTCCTTTATATTGATTAAAATCTATATGATTTGTATATAACCCTTGATCAACAAGGTAGATATCAATACCTTTACCAGCTGAACTTGGATAATAAAAATTAGTATCGATTGTTCTATTGGTATTAACAAATGGAGATTGAGAAATTAATGATAAATGATTTGGAGTATAAGAAATTTCTTGCACACTAACACCAGACCATTGAGTTTCCTTTTTAATAGCTTCAATATTATAATATTTTTTTGAATTTTTATTATCATGTTCTTTGTCTATAGGTGATGGAGGTGATGGAGGTGAAGGTGGTGATGGTGGTAATGGTGGTGAAAGTGGAGATGAAGGTGAAGGTGATGGAGGTGATGGAGGTGAAGGTGGTGAAAGTGGAGATGAAGGTGAAGGTGATGGAGGTGAAGGTGGTGAAGGTGATGAAGAAGAAGAAAGAGGTGAAGGAAAAGCTATTTCTAACTTTTTTGATTTTTCACAAAATAAAACATTTTTCATATTACGAACAATTTCTGCAATATCTTCTGAAAGATATACACTAATAGCATAATAATTTGAAATTGGACAAATATGACTAACTAATTGTGATTCAAAAGGAATATATTCAACTTTAGGATCTTTTAAAAAATGAAAACTTTCTGAAGAAAGAATAGAACCATGTCTAAAACTTTTTCTTTTATTAATAAATGAAAACTTTCGAGTTACATTAGAACGTTTTTCAAATGGAAAAGAATTTAATTCATTTAATTTTTCATCTTGTTTTCCATTACTTAAAATATAAGTATCTTTATTATCTCTAATGACATTATAAATATCATTCATTCTGTCATTAACTAATTCATCAATTTTCTGTTGAATTGTTGGTCTTTCATCATCATAATTTTTATCATTTTCATTTCTTAAAATACCTACAATATAATTAGCATTTTTAATTTTTTCGGTAGAAACACCGATAAAACATTTAAATAATAAAATAAAAGTAAATGTTATAAAAAAGTTTTTCATTTTTTTAAAATTATTTTTTTGTAATTAATTTTTATATTTTTATATTTTTATTTTTTATTTTTATTTTTATTTTTATTTTTTACTCATTAATTTTATTCTTATTTTATTTATATTTATATTTTATATTATTCTTTTTTTTTTCTATTTTTGTTTTTAGTTAACTTTAGTATTTTAACATTTTTATTTTTAATTATGTAATTTCAATTATTATTTTTATTTTTATAATTTTATTTTTTTTTTAATATTTTTTTATTGTTTAATTTTTTAAATTTAAATTTAAAAAATTTTATTATTACTATTTCTTTTTTTTTTTTTTTTTATTTTATTATATTATTTTATTTTAATATATTTTGTTTATTGTTTTTTTTTATTCTTTTTCCTTTTTTTGTTTTTATTTTAATAATCCAGTTATTATCTTTTTTCTTTATTTATATAGAAAAAAAAAAAAAAAAATAAACAAAATATACAATTTTTACATAATGTATACAATTAAATAAAAAAGGAAAAATTAATTAAAATTAAGATTTATATATGTGATTTTACACAAAGTTATTAATTTTTCATATATTATTATTATCCATACATTATTACATAGGTTACATAAAATAAATAAAAATAGTTAAAACACTAACAAATTTAACACATTACTCATCACTACCACTACAATTAATTACAATTAATTATTTATATAATGTTAATAAATATTAATTATATTATATATAATAATCATTTATTTCTTTTTAATTTTGTTTACTCATTTTGAATAGCAAAAAAAAAAAAAACTATATTTTTATATTTTTATATTTTTATATTTTTTTTATTGGTATAAAGCTATTTGATATTTTTTTATTGGTAATTTTTAATTAAAAAATTTTTTTTCTTTTTGACGATTAAATTTCATAATTTAATAAAGAAACAAGTAAAAAAAGTTTAAAATTTAATAAAATTACAAAAAAATGAAACACAAGAAAAAATTAAAAAAATTTAATATTATAATATATTTATAATATATTATAATATATGTAAATAGTAATAAACAAAATATAAAGATAAATAATTTATTTATTTATTCATAAAGATGAAAAAAAAAATTTTTTAACAAATATTAATAAAAGATGATAAAAAAAAAAAAAAGGTCAAATAAAAATAAATAGAATAATTTTTATATATTTATATTTAAAATATTAAATTAATAATAAAAACTATAAAATACTTTCAATTTTTTATTATAAAAATTAAACATATAAAATAATATTTTAACAACCTAATTTTTTTTCTTATCTTTATCTTCATATAATTATTTTATGAGACAACCTAAAAATATTTTTTTTTCATTTTGTTTTTTGTTTTGTTAATATAAAAAGATTTAAACATTACCAAAAAAGTAAAAATGAAAGATGATTAAACAATTGAATAATCATGACACACAAAATTTCATGTTTTTTTATAAAGGAAAAAAAATAATTTTTAATTAGTAATAATAAAAAAAATCAGTCATAATTTTAATTAATTAGCAAAAGTAATATATATAATATATTATATTATATTATATTATATTATATTATATTATATTATATTATATTATATTATATTATATTATATTATATTATATTATATTATATATAGTATATTATATTATTTAAATACATCCTTCCAGTATATTTTTTATAGATTTATCATGTGTTATCACATGAATATATCAGAATTATAGATTTCATTCCTTAACCATTTCGGTGTTGACACTCTTTTAGTATGTTTTATATATCTCCTACATTTGTATTTAAACTCTAACAATAACTTAATAACAAGTTCAGTCTATAAGCCCCACATACGAACAGTGGTTACCAAAAAGACTGCCCAGTAATTGAAAGCTGTACATTATTATGACTAAGTTCAACTCAATATACTAATATTATTTTATGAGAATTGAATAGCTACATCTCGAATATTTAACCTGAAATAACTACCTTACCACAATGTAAAAACCCATTTCTATGAAAAATCACTGTGGTTGGAGATATAGTGACCTTAAGCAAGTAAGAGATAATTTTCATTTTTTTTTTTTTTCCACTATAAAAAAATGTTTTCAAATTTTTATATTGAAAAGAAAAAAATAATAATAATGATAATAATAATAATAATAATAATAATAATAATACAAAAAATGTTTACAATTGTTAATATTTGAATAATAATAATTTTTAATAATTAAAATATTAAAATTATCTATTTTCACTTATTTAAGTTTTTTTTATTTACTTTAACTAATTAAAATAATTAAAAACTAATTAATTTATTATCTTTGATTTTATTTAATAATTTATTTTTTGTAATTTATTTCTTTATTATTTGATAATAATAGAGGAATAATTATTATATTATTTTTTATAACTCTATATATTATATATACTTATATGTATTACTAATAATGATTATTATTAGTATTATATTTAATAATACTTAGTTTATTATAAATAAATACACATTTTTAGATATTATTAACTAAACATAATTTTTATTTTATCTATCCAAATAATAATTAATAAATAAAATATTGAAAAAAAAAAATAAATAAAACAATTAAATAATAAATAATAAATATTAATTATTTACCATTAAATTTAATTAATTAGTATAAATTCTTATAAAGAATACAAGTATTAATAGGAATAAGAAAAAAATAATAATCAAAATTATCATAATTAATAAAATAAATAATTACATATAAAATATGTTTTAACTAGACGTTCTATAGTATGAATAGAATCTTTTTTTTTATATATAATGTTAATACTCAAATTTAAAGTATAAATAATATAAATAATATATTATTAATATTTATATTTTAAAACATTCATTGACTTATGTATGCATTTAAAACTTTTAGAAATAACTTACTTTGTATACTAAATACATTTTGTAATATATGTATATTATTTATTTATATTATATATTTACTTATTTGTTACATGAGCTATACCTAAATAAAATACTTATTTCATGTTCAACATAATGTTAAAAAATATAAATATAATAAAATATATTTTATAAATTAGTAATTAACAAAATATTTTATTAAATATTTATATCAATAGAATATTCTCTAATTAAGTGTAAAAAAATATGATATAACATTATGAAAAAGAAAGTGATGCCTAGCTATGTAATTGACAATAAAAATATGAAAAATTATAATGTTAAAGAAAATGGATTAAAAAATAACATTAAGCTTTAATGAAAATAAAGAAATGTTTGAAGATTATCTTTCAGGTGAAGATGGTAATAAATTAAAAAATATTATAAAATATGAAAATAATAATAATATTTTTTTAAATATCAATAAATAAAATAATAATAAAAAATATCCTCTTATTCAGGAAATTTCTAAAAATAGTTCAATATATCATTAAATATTCAAAAATAAAAAAATTATTATTTAGAAATAAATATGAAAAATAATTGGAATAATTATCCTCTTTTGGTTGCACATAAAAATAATAATATTGAAATAATTAAAATTATGATTGAATATTCAAATAAAAAAAAATTTAAATAATGATGCTAATCAACGTGAATGATATTCAATATTATATGTAATTGATAATATTGATATTGAAATAATTAATTGAATTATGGAATATACCGGTGAAAATAATATTTATTTCAGATATTAATATATATAATGATAATGAAAATTAATCCTTACAATATGCTATTAATAAAAATAATATTGAAAAAGTTGAAATGCTTATTGAATATATTTACTATTTATATATGATTTAATAATTATCATTAATTATTTCAATATTATTATTATTGATAGCAGATAAAAAAAATATAATCATTATTAAATTTATTTATATATAATTCAGATTATTAATAGATTCTACAAATAATAATGATATTTTATTAGAAATTAATGAACAAAGTAAAAATGGTGATTTTCTATTATTAATAGATTCTGAAAATAATTATTTAGAAATGATTAAATTAATAATGAAATATTCTAATGAAAAGAATATTACTTTAAGTATAAATGAACAAAATATAAATGAAAATTATCCATTATTATTAATTGTTTCTTAAAATAATAATTTGGAAATTATTAAATTAATTATAAGTATAACAGTAATAATTATAATATTAATAGTAATATTTCGTAACAACAAATTCCAAACTAACAAAATTTCAAATAAAACAAAATTAAAAAGGTGATAATAAAAATAGAAAATAATAATAATAAACAATATAAATATATAATATAATAAAATAAAATAAAATAAAATAAAATAAAATAAAATAAAATAAAATAAAATAAAATAAAATAAAATAAAATAAAATAAAATAAAATAAAATAAAATAAAATAAAATAAAATAAAATAAAATAAAATAAAATAAAATAAAATAAAATTTATATTGATTTTTGTAAAAAACTCCAATATTTTTATTTTTATATGCATATATCATTAAAAATTTTATAACAATTAATATTTAATTCATTCATTCATTCATTCATTCATTCATCATTTATTTATTTATTTATTTATTTATTTATTTATTTATTTATTTATTTATTTATTTATTTATTTATTTATTTATTCATTCATTCATTTATTTATTTATTTATTCATTCATTCATTTATTTGTTTGTTTGTTTATTTGTTTGTTTATTTAATAATTATAATTTATTAACTTTTTTTTTTTTTAATTATTTAATAATAAATTTTTCGTAGTACAAAATAATCAAAAAAGGAAAATTTTTAAAAAATTAATAAAAAAATAATTTTTCATATATTAAAATATTATGTAAAATAATCAAGTTTCATATATATTATATAATCCTTAATTCCTTAATTCCTTAAAGTAATTTCTAAAAAAAAAAAAAAATCCTAAAACAAATAATTAATATATTTTAGAATTATAGAATTATAGAATTATTAGAATTTATAGAATTTTATTTTTATTTATTATTAATTAATTTTTTAGATTATTATATATTATTATATAATATTCATTTATTATTGAATTTCTTTTTTAATAAGTATCACCTATATTAATAATCCTTTTTTGTACCATGACTCATGAAACTTTACTTGTATTACGAAGAAAAAATTATTGATACAAAATAAGTATAAAAGAAAGGAAAAGGAATTATTTGAAATATTAAAAAAAAAAATTTAAAAAAAAAAAAATTAAAAAAAAAAAAGGATAAAAAAAAAAAATCAAAAAAAAAAAAAAACAATAAAAGAAAAACAAAAAAAAAAACAATAAAAGTAAAATAAAAATAATAATAATTAAAACAAAATAAAATAAATAAAAATAAATAAACTAAATAAAAATGTAAGTATATAATAATTAAAATACATTTTATTTAATTAATAATTCTAAACAATTAGTTTTATATAATAAATTAATTTTTCAACATTTTTTAAAATATTTAATAATTATATTTTACAAATATAATTAATAGTAATTAATAATACAAAATAAAAAAAAAAAAAATGAAACTCTTTCAATTCTTATGTTGTTTAGTTATGGTTTGTACTCTTCAATGGAGTTCTAATCAATTTTATGTTAAAGCAGCAAGTAAAGACATATATTTCCCAAAGAATAAATCTGGTTACACATATGTTGATGTTGATGGTGATACTGAATATTTAATAGTTACTAGACCCCAATCAGATGGTGATGGTGGTTATTTACTTAATGACTATAGATTAAAAAATTGTAGATACAACATTGATAAAAATACAATTAATTGTGAATTTAAAGATATTGGTGACCATCAATTAACTGTTAACCTTAAGAGTAAACCATATCAAGATAAGGAAAAATCTTCTTGTAAATTAACTGAAAAAACTGTATTTTCTAAAGTTGTATTATCAGGAAGAAAACCAGAAGATACTTTAAATGAACTTTTATCTTATGAAGTAGTAAAAAATAAAATTGCTAATTTAAATATAAATGGACGTCTCTTTAAATTTGTAACCAAAGATAAATGTACATTTAATGCGAAAATCAGTAATATTTCAATTGTTACAAAAACAAAAAAAAATTAATTAAATAATATATATATTATTTAATTAAAAATAAAAATGATTAAATAATATTCAAATATATTGATTATTATCAAATATCGAAAATTTCGATAATAATATTGATTATTATTATCAAATATCAAAAAATTATAACAATAATATTGATTATTAATAACAAAAAAAAATAAAATAAAATAGAATAAAAATAAAATAAATAAAAATAAAAATAAAAATAGAAAAAATAAAGCAGTTACTAAAAAAAATATAAAAAAAACATAAAAAATAATTAAAAAACAAAACAAAAAGAAAAATAAAATAAATAAAATTAAAAATAAAATAATAATAAAAAAAAAAAAAAAAATTAAAAAAAAATAAAATTAAAAATAAAAAATAAATTAAAATTAAAAATAAAAAATAAAATAAAATAAAAAAAAAAATAAAATTAAAAATAAAATAAAAAAACAAAATAAATAAAAATTAAAGTATTTACATATCTTCTTTTTATTTGTAGTTATTTGCGTTTTCCAATATATTTTTTGTAAAAGTATAATTTACAATATATATATATAACTGAGCACATATGCATTGTTTTATTTTTATTTAAAATATATATTTAAAAAATTTTATTTTTATATAAAATATGTATATAAAAATTTTTATAATTATTTAAAAAATTTTACTTTTATTTTAACATGTATTTTAAAAAAATATATGCATTGTTTTATTTTTATATATAATATTTATTAAAAAAAACTAACTTTTATTTAAAATAAGTATTTATTTATAAAAATATTTAATATTAATATAATATTATTTTAGTAAAAAAAAAGCTTTCAATATATCCCTGTTTAACATATGTGGATTTGTAAATTAATTAAAAATATTATATATACATATATTAAAAGCTTTTTTTTTTTTTTTTTTTTTCCTTTTGTTTTTTATATTTATATGTATTTATTTTCATCTAAACAAATAAAAAAAATGTTTTAATGATTTTATATCAATAATTTTTATATAGTAAAATATTTTTTAATTATATATGAAAAGTTTAAAAATAAAATTTTTCATTAATATTAAATATTTAATACTGCTAATAAAAATATATTATATTTAATAAAAAAAAAAAAAGCTAATAAACTCATAATTGTTATAATTATAAAATTAAAATGATAGAATTTGTTAGAAATAAAGTTCAATATTATAATTTTATTTAGATAACATTTATATAATATCTTTATTTTATTATTGTAATATTACTATTTTTTTTTAAATATAATGTGATAATATATTATGATGTAGTACAAATTTAAGTAGTATATTCATATTATAGTAAGATTGTATATGATAATTACAAAATTTGTAAAAAAAGTGTAATAATAAAAAAGCACTAAATTTAATAAAATAAAAATTGAAACTAAGATTAAGATTTCATTAATTTTATATATTTTGTGATTAAGTGTTTTATTACGATTTTTTCCTCAAAAATAAAATATATATTTTAATAAAATAGAAGGTAATTTCCATAATTATGGCATAGATATTTAGGTAACTTTAATATTGAATAAAAAAGAAAGAAAAAAAAAAAAAAAAAAAAATATATATATATATATATATATTAATATAATATTATATACTTTATAAGACAATTCCATATGCATATTAAAGCATTGTCTTAGCATACATAAGACTTCTGGTTCGACCCCCGCTTATGTCATAAATCTATTTGATTTTCCTTCAGTTTCTATGGTTTTGTGTAGAGGTTAAATTCGACATGAGGTAAGTATATGTATATATGTAATTGTGAATATATTCTTTCCTTTATAATGGTTCAAGAGATTACTGGTTGACTGGTTGATTGTCTAGCTATTAATTCAGCTGTGTAAGACACAGAGTATTATATTAGCTTTGCCTAAAAGGAAAGATTATTTCGACGCCGAAATAGTAAGGCATGTAAAAACTTTATACATATGAATGTGTTTATGACACATTCAAGGGTATAAATCACATGATAGTCTATGGAGAAAAAAAAGAAAAAAAAAGAAAGAAAGAAATTTAAAAAAAAAAATAAAATATGAACAATATTGTTAGAATCTACTAAGATAAGATTTATTAATAATAATTATTTATATAACTTTATATTTTTAATTATATATTACTTTTATTGATGCATTAGAATGTCCTTGTGGCAATTACTCAAGCCACAATTATTAAATTTTTATACATAAATAAATAAAACAATTATACAAACAGCATAATATAAAGCATAAATTATTTTTAATGTTTTAAATTATTTTTTATTAAATTCTTATATTTTTTATTTTTTTTATTTTTTTTATTTTTATTTGTATAAAAATATTATTTATACAAATAAACAAAAAGTTCTTATTTAGTCAAAATTTTTTTATTTATATATACGATAGAAAAATTTTAATAATTATATAAATTATATTAATGACAATTATCAAAAATTATTCAAAATTAAAGAATTATTATTTATGTATGTATGTTACATCTTTTATATTACAAATCCAGTATTTTTTTTTTGTTTGTTTGTTTGTTTGTTTGTTTTTTTTCTATAATAAACAATATATATATTTATATATATTTTAATACAAAAATTGAATGATTCTTATAAAAATTTATAAATATATAATGTGTATATAACTCTTTAAGCTAAAATCTATTAAATATACAAGATGATTATAAAATACTTCTTATTAAAATCTAAATATTTACAAAGTGTATATTTTTACATATGGTATGCTTTGTTTATATTTAAATTATTTACAATATTATGTTGTTTTTTGTTTTTTGTTGTTTATTTATTTGTTTTATTTTATTTAATTTTTTTAATTTTTATTGTTTGTTTGTTTTTTGTTTATTTGCTTATTTGTTTATTTGTTTTTATTTTTATTTTTTAGTTTTTTTTTGTTTTTTGTTTTTTGTTTTTACGTTTTTTGTTTATGTATTTTTTTTCACCTTTTAATCACAAATTCCAAATGCTTTTTGGCATCCAATACCACAATAATTGATAGATTTACCACACCAACCATATTTACTACAGCAACGTCCAGTTTGACATTTACCGTATATAGTACCACATCTACCATTAGTGGAAGTTGGAATTATTCCTGTTTTAGTATAAATTAATAAAGTTTTAGTTGTTTTAGAAGATACTGAATGACAATATTTTGAAAAGCTAAAACGAATATATGGATATTTAAGATCTTCACTTGGATCTTTAATAATAGTACTTAAATTCATATTATTAACTTCTGAACAAACTCTACTCATAAATTTCGAATTAGAAATATAACCATAAAGTGCTACAAATACGGCTTTGTTTTTGTTTAAAAATATTGAATATTGATGACATTCATTATATTCTGAACATTCTTCATTAATAGCAAAATCAAAATTACTAACTAAATCAGATAATAATCCTACACAATTCTTTAATCCAGCTGATAATCCACGATCATGAGCTTCTTGAGCTAACCAACGATTATATTTAATTTGATCACTTGCAGTTAATGGATCATCCCAAAAAGTATTGGTATAAGCATCAACATTATCAAATTCTACACCATCACAATCTTTAGCTTTAGCAATATCTAAACGTTCTGTCATAAAAGGTTTAATACCTTCAATTCTGTAGTCTAGCCAATTTTCATCCCATTCCTCCATTTTATTTCTTACAAGTCCAGGAATTTTCAACATTCCTTGTGATTCTGTTCTAAATGGTTCATAGGTACCTGCTGAGAAATAACAAATAACTTTTAATCCAAGATGATGCATATGAGAAATTGTTTCTTTAGTCACATCTAATAAATCAATATCTATAACATCATATTCACCCTTGGGACTATTTATATATATATAATATTATATTATATTATATAATATATATAAAATAAATATAATTCAAATAAATTAAAAATATATATATATATTTAATATTAATTTTAATTATTATAAAGAAATGGATAAATTTTATTTATATATGAATATTTTTATATATATTAATATTAAAATAATTACATTGAAAGTCTATTTGGATTTTCTCCTAAGCACCAATTCCATTTTAAACCAGGATTTGGTTGCCAACGTGCATTTACAATTGGTAAACTTATTAAAGAAAATATTAGTATGATGGATTGAACTGAAATTTTAAAATTCATTTTTAATATTTTTTATTAATTTTTTTTTTTTTTTTTTTTTTTTTTAAATATTAATATTTTTATTATTGTGAATTATTTTACGTATAAATAAAAATAAGATAGTAAATTTTTTATTTATTTATTTATTTATTTATTTTTTTAATTAAACAAAGTTTTTTAACACATATGTAGTTTTATATATATACATATACAACAAATAGATTTTAGATTTCTTTTTGAAAACTTATATATATTAATATTAATTATAAATTACATAATTAAGAAAAAAAAAAAAAAAAAGGATGTCATTAAAACGTTCTTAAATATATATTTTAAAAATTTCAATTTATTATAAATAAAATTTCATAATAAAAAATATTTTTATAAATAATGGAAAAACATTTAAATAATTAATATCATATTAATCTTAAGATTTATTATATTTAATTAAATTTTTTTTTTTTTTTTTTAAAAAAATTAAAAAATCTTGGTCTTTCATTATCAATTTTATTTTTAGTAATTTTACAGAAAATGAAATAGAAAAGTATATTTATTCATAATAGTGTAATTGAAAACCATATTATTTAAAATTTGTTGACGTTTTATGAAATGGGATAAATAAAACAAAAAGTAAGTAATATTGAAAATAAATGAAAACTTAATATTATTCAAAAAAAAAAAAAAAAAAAAAAAAAAGTATCTTTCCTTTAAAATAATTATTTATTTATCATATAAATAGAAATTGTAATAATTAATAATAGTTAATAATATTTAATTATAAAAATAAAAAATATTAAAAAGGAATTATTTTTTTTTATTTATATAATATATAATTATATTATTTTTCATATATTTATATACTTAAATATCTTTATTTTGATTTTTTTTATTTTATATTTATATTATGATTTTTTCAATTATTTATAATTTATTTATTATTATATTTTATTATATATTTATTTATTTATTTATTTATTTGTTTATTTGTTTATTTATTTATTTTTATCCATTTCTTTATGAATATAAACTATATTATTTTAATTTTTTTTATTTATAAAAATATTTTTTATGATATATATTTTATATAAAAAAAAATGATTAGTCATATTTTTTTATTGAATTGAATATACGGATAAATAATTTTTTAAAAAAAAAAAAAAATAATTAGATTATAAACATAAATATTTAAAACTAAATTAAAAATCAAAACTCAGGAAAATTTAAAAAATATATTATTATAAAAAATGAAATGGTATTAAATATTTTTAAGATATATAAACAATATTATATTAAATTTATATTAAAATAATAAAATTATTCCTTTTTAATTGTTTTAAACATATAATTATTATTATTTTATTTTTTATATTAATATTTAAATACTTAAATAGAAAAAATAATTATTAGTATAATAATATTATTAAATATTAATTAATTGATTGTTTTATTATTTTAATTAGTCCAAGAATAATCTTTTTTTTTTTTTTTTTTTTTTTTTTTTTTATTATTCCACTAATATAAATATTAAATAAAACGTCTATTGCTAAATAATTATAATGAATTTTAATATTTCTGTTCAATCCATAATATTAATATATTTCATTAATATTATATTATAAATTTACATATATTATCAAACTTTATCTATTTTTTATATTCTTTATAATTTTTAATTCCTTTAATACTTTTTAGTTATGTATTAATTTTTTATTTTTATTTTTTGGAAGCTTTATTATCCAACTTATTTATCTATATTTTTTTTATTTTTTATTTTTTGGTGATATAAATATTATTATAAAACTTGCGTACAATAATAGTTAAAAATTAGTATATACTACATCATAAATTTTCATAAATTATCAAACTTTATCTATTTTTAAACTTTATATTTTTAATTATTTAATTGTTATGTATTATTTTTTTTTATTTAAAACGTCAAATATTATTTAAAACAATATATATTAGATTATATTAATAACAAATAATATATAATATATATATAAATATCATATAAAAAATGAAGTTAATTATTAATATACAAATATAGTTATTATTTATATAATTATATAAATATATCAAAGTGTAATTGCAGTTTTTTATACAAAAAAAAAAGGTGATTTATTTACATAAATAAAATTAGTAACAACAATTAGAACTTAATAAATCTATATATATTAATTATTAAAATTATTATATTATCATTAAAACATAACATGAAAATTAATATGTATAAATAAATATACTCAAAGCTCATTTCTGCAGCTTAAATTTTACTTAACTATTAATTAACAATTATATATATATATATATATATAATAAATAATTAAATAAATATATATTAATATTTTATCATTATCATTCGTAATGTAATTCTTTATATATTATTAAAAAATCTTTTTTCCTTTCATTATTTATAAGTAAAGGTTTTTTCCAAAATTCTATATTAAATAAATATTATTAATAAATGAAAATAACAAAATATCTTAAATTATCCAAAAATTTAAATTTTTCAGCAAAAATTATCTAATACCTGCAAAGCTAAAAAAAATTATAGTTTATTAAGTTATCCACATAATAATATCTTTATTCTTTTTTACTAATAAGTTATCCATATAATAATATCTTAATTTTTTTTCTAATATATTAATTAATAAAACCTTTTTTTTTATTTACCTTAAAATCCTTTTTTTAATATTAAAAAATAATTAATAATAATGGAAAAATAAAATTTAAAATTTAAAACATTAATATACTACATGTTTAAATAAATAAATATATATATTATTAACATTACCCCCAATATTAAGTCTATTTTTATATTAAACTTTAAATTTATAATATAAAATTTAAATATGTAACTTTATTAGCTAATAATTTAATAGGTATATAAATCAAATATATTATAAAAAGTTTTATAAAAATTTACATTATATCAGCTTCTTAAATTATTAAATAATAAAATTGAATATATTTATAATACATAAATTATATTTTTATATACAAAAAAAAAAAAATTAAAAAAATGATACACAGGAAAAAGTATTATTTTAATATCATTTATTCAATATATTATAAAAGATTAAATTAAAATAATAATATTAAAAATATTACTATATGTATATAATATTTTTTAATAATTATTAAATAATTATTATAAAAATAATTGATTGATAAGAAATAATATAAAAAAATATTTTAAAAACAAATATATAATTTCAAAATTTATAAATATATTTAAAAAAATTATTTTTTTAATTTTAACATAATAAGATATTCAATATTTATCCTATTATTATTAATAAAATATTTTAATATGTTGAAAATTTTGAATATTATATAAAAATTATTTAAAAGAAAATACTATATAAATAACAATTATAATGAAAAAAAGTTTTTAAAAAAATTAGTGAAATATAAATTTACTTGTATGTATTACATTTTATAATAAATTTTTTTTATTATTAAAAATATTAAATATGTTTTATTAAAATTTATTTCATTAAAATTTTGAAATCAAAAAATAAAGTTAAATACATTTAGGAACTTAGCATATTAATATCATTATTACAATATCATATCATATTTAAATTTAAGGTTCATAACAAATTTTATTCTTAAATAAAAATTGAGTTTTTTAATTACTATAACCCAAAAATTAAATACAAAATAAATTTAATATAAATATATTTTTAAGAATTATTATTTTTGTTCTTGTTTTTTTTTCAAAATATCTTTCAATTTTTCGGGAGAAGTGCATTTCTGAATCGTGCATTTCGGAGGGAGAGTTGCATTTCGAAAATTTGTATTTCGAAAACTTGTATTTCGTAAAATGGCTTGAATATTTTTTATTTAAAGCCACTTAATTTCATTAAAAATTAAATAAATAAATAATAATTAATTAAATAAATAAAGTTGCAATTTGCAAAAATTTTTAAGTCACGTATAATTACGTGGGGCGTATATACAATTGTGTCATTGTTTTGTGGCTTATTTCTACAATTTTTTTAAAGCCATATATTTAATTTATGGCGTTAATAATAATTGTGTTGATATTTTATGACGTAAATATAAAAGCCACCAAAAATTTGGCGAATAAATTAAAACAAAATAAAAAATAAAAAAAAATTTTTTTAAAAAAAATTAATAATAAATAAAATAATAAATAAAAAAATAATAAATAAATAATAATTAAATAAATGTTTTATTTTTTAAATATAAAAAAAGAAAACTTTTTTTTTTAAACATTAAAAAATAAAATAAAAATAAGTAAATAATTGATTTTTTAAACATTTATTTAATTATTAATTATTTATTATTTCTTTATTTATTATTTTATTTATTTATTTTAAAAAAATGTTTTTTTTTTATTTTTTATTTTGGTTTATTTTATTTTTTAATGCTTAAAAATAAAATGTTTACTTATTTTTATTTTATTTTTTAATGTTTAAAAAATAAAATGTTTACTTATTTTTATTTTATTTTTTAATGTTTAAAAAATAAAATGTTTACTTATTTTTATTTTACTTTTTTTAATGTTTAAAAAAAAAATATTTTCTTTTTTTTTATATTTAAAAAAATAAAACATTTATTTAATTATTAATTATTTATTATTTCTTTATTTATTATTTTATTTATTTATTTTATTATTAATTTTTTTTAAAAAAATGTTTTTTTATTTTTTATTTTGTTTTATTTTATTTTTTATTATAAAGGTATTAATAAGAATGCCTAACCTAATTATTATTATTTATTAGAGTGCTGTATTTTGCGATGGTGGTGCATTTCGAAAATTTGTATTTCGAAAACATTTTTAAATAAAATACTGTTATATATGATTTTGATATTGATATCTTAATTTATTTTTTTATTAATAATTTATACTTTAAAGTTTTATTCAAAAATATAAAGTATACACAATTACATTTTAATATATAATAATAAAATAAAAAATTATTCGCTAATTTATGATTAATAATAATAATTAACAGCATATTTCAATTGTTATTTATTAAGTATACTAATACGTTATTAAAAGAGAAGAATAAAATTTCAAGAATTAAAAATAATTTATATTAGGATATTAAAATCGTATAAAAAATGGTTAATTTAAGTGTCAATTAATATGATTTTAAATATTTTTAATAATAAATACTTTTATATTTATAATATTGATTAATTTATAATAAAATTTATTTAATTTTTTTTATTTATTATTTTTTTTATTTATTAATTTATTTATTATTTATTTATTTTTATTAATTTTTTATTATTAATTTATTTATTATTATTTAATAATTTATTTACTTTATAATTTATTTATTTTATAATTTATTTATTAATTTATTTATTTATTACATTATAATGCGCCATTTTTTCCGAAATGCACTTTAACGAAATACAAGTTTTCGAAATACAAATTTTCGAAATGCACCTCCATCGATATTCAAGCCGTATACAATAGAAGTGGCTTGACACAAGGAAGTGTAAACCAGGTGTTTAGTATGGAAAGTGCTGATAAAAAATTTAAAATTTATAATAAATTTACAAAGTTTAATAATTATAATAAATCAGCAAAATTTAGTAGTAATAACAAGAGAGTAAATAGTAATAACTTTAAAAATAAAGAAAATAATAAACAAAATATTAAATGCTTCTTTTGCAATCAATTAGGACATAAAAAAAAAGATTGTAAAATTAAGAAGCAATTATCTTTAGAAGTGTCTAAAAGACTTAACAAATCAAATAATGATAGAAAGGAACAATCAAGCTAGTTATGTTATTAAAAATCAAGATAATGATTGTATAAATGATAATTCTTTAGAGATTGATTACTCTGATTTGTTTAATGTCGATTATAATAATAATTTTGAAGAGGAACCTACATATTCATCCAATCAACAATGTAACAATGTTTCAAGAGAACCAATTGAATATAGCTGGTGGACACTAGATTCAGGGGCTTCGAACCATTTAACCCAGAATAAGAATTTATTAAATGTAACGGAACGGTAGTTCCAATATTACAATTGACACCAATATTGAAAACGTACACGAAAAGAAAATAAAATAAAAGGAAGTTAATTATACTTTGTAATATCGGAACACCTTTCCTTTGTTAACCCGGAAGGTCGGCGTCGATATATATTAGTATAATTTTAATTTATTTTTTATTTAAAATTTGTTTTATTAAA